>LOJH01004872.1:4578-17530 GCA_001685095.1 Ellobius talpinus
CACACACACACACACACACACACACACACACACACACACACACACACACTGCCAAAGGCTGTTGATTTGGGGCAGGTGAGAACACTCCCTCAAAATGAATGGCCTTCAGGCTAAGCAGGAAGCCTAGGAGGGGGAATGTCTGGTTTGCTATTATCAGGATGCTCCAGGATGGTCTTCTCACAGAACATCCCGAGTTTTCATATCCACTGTTAAGTGACCACCATTTATTTTGCAATCAGAGCATGGAGCTGGCAGAACTGAAGCGTCTTGGCAGCTGCAGAGACAAAACTCAACTGAACAAACAGATTCTTAAGTGATGCTTAGATGGAGCAACTTGGACATGGTTCAGATTTTTTTAATTCATTTAAATGTGTGATTGAATCCTGCTCATTACCCTCTCAGTGGTATATTATATATTCAGCTCTTTATTGTATAATAATATTGAGGGTGGAAAATAAGAAAGGTACAATATTACCAGCTCTTATTATGGAAAAGAGAGCAGCTTTGTTTGGTTGTAAACAATAGTCAATAAACGCATATAACAAGTTAATTTTTCACAGCAATCTATAGCCAGAACTTGAAATATGCTATTTTGTTCCATGGTCCAAATTTCTTAAGATAAATAATCCCTTCTGCACAGTAGTCAGACTGCAGTCTTGGAGTGCACAGTGGGAAAGAGCATGAGGGCTCTCAGGACTGGCTTAAGGCAAGCGAGTGGCCGATGACTGGGTCTGCACCTCTCTGACCTCATCTCCAAGCATTGCCTCTCTTCATACACTGAGTCCCAGTCACCTTCTTAGTCCCTTCTCTGTGACTGTAACTAAATGCTACCACTGGACCGGAATTTATAGAGAAGAGGTTTGGGACACAATTGTAAAAGTCCAAGAACATGGCATCTGTTAAGGGCCATCCTGTTGGGTCATGAGACAGCAGAGGGCATCACTGGTCCTGTGGACATGTTACCTTAGAAACAACAGGTATTTTTGCCAATAGAAATACAGTTAGTGACTTTCAATATCGGATAGCAGGAGATTAATTCTGATGATCTGGTTAGGACCAAGTCGTTACGTGAGGTCTTAGATGTGGGGGGAAAAGGTAGAGGTATCAGAGACAATAGCTCTAAATCAAAAGGCCTCAGAGCCATAGGCAATACTAGAAGAACTCAAACCACTGTCGTTAGTTTGGAAGATGTAGGAGAATTATAAGTCAAGTAGACAAGTGGCCTCTAGAAACATAACGTTTAAACAGCCAGCAAGAAAACAAAGGGACCATAGCCTTTAAAATACACTGGACTCAGTTCTCCCAAAATCAGAAATGAGCCTGGAAGCCCATTACCAACCAAAGTCTGGCTGTACCAAAGCCTTGGCCTTAGTCTATGAGTCTAAGGCAGAGAAACCTATTGAGCCCATGGGACTTTTGATGCAGAGAACCAAAAAGGCCATAAATTTGTGTGGTTTAGCCACGACATTTGTGGTAATTTGTCTTGCCACTAAAAGAAAGCTATCCAAGAATCTAGATCCAATTCATGCATCCAAAATACCCAACATGAATTCAGAAGCATGAGCCCGGGGTTCCAGTCACCCAGTCTCCTTGTGATCCACAGCCTTTTTGTTTGTTTGTTTGTTTTTGTTTTTGTTATTAGCCCCACATTGTCGGTCTGCTCAAGCTATTGTTCCTGCTACACCAAGGCCAAGTCAACCCCAGCTCCCATCCCTTTCACCTTTCAGCTCAGGAGGACATTTCACCTAGGGGCATCCAACGGTCACATCACCCTTCATCTAATTACATCGTATTGTCAAATGCCGTTGTCATTTTCTCTCCTACCAAAACTTTAGGCTTTTCATGACCTGAAATCATGTCTCCTTTGTGACCATTAAAACATGGAACAATGGATACACTGTAACTTTCCTAAGAATTTAATCAGTGCACTCTAAAATGCCCAGATGAAGATTTTTATAAGCGTTTTCTAGATCTCTAAAATGAGAACATTTAAATTTGTTTTTACAACATAGTTGACACCTGCTTGTATCATAGACTAAATGTACAGAACCTGAACAGATGTGACCCAGTGGCAGGAAGTGCTCTATTTTGTTTATATCTGTCAATTGCTTGGGGAACATGGACGGAGTTCTCAGTAAATGCTCACTTTTCCATCTCAGCCTGTGTCTGAGCAACATGACACAATGTGGCAATCATATCGCACGAGGACAGCTAACCACGTAAGTGCTAGGGCTGAATACAAAATGCTCCCCGCAGGCTCTTGGGTTGAACACTTGGTTCTGAACTTGTAGGGTTATTTTAGATGGTTGGGGGAAATTCAGGAAGACATAAATCATCACATGCCACGATATTCTGCCACACCATGGATTCAGAATCAATGTCACCAACAACTGTGGACTGAGACCTCTGAAAAGATGAGCAGAATACACTCTTCTTCCATTTCCTTATTTCTTTTGGTATCTGGTCACAGTGATGTACAGAGAACAGAAAAGAAAGCACACACATTATGTCAGAGAAGCGGGAGTTCTGTTGTGGTTGGCAACATGGTTCAGAAGAATTTGTGGGAGAAATTTGGAAAGTTTGGCAATGTGGACTGGGGAAGCCCTAGGGGGATTTTAGCAGAGCTTCCTGGACAGTTGGGGCAGAGTCAGGAGAACAGAATGTGTACAGGAATGCAGACAGTGAAGGTCAGACTCATGAGGCTTCAAATGGGAGGATGGAGTCAGCTTTGAACTAGACTAGATGCCAGGCATGTTACATCCTGGCAAAGAACCTGTCTACATGTTGTTCCTGGCCCAAAGGTGTGAGATTTAAAAGTAATGGCAGAGGACATTTAAAACATTCCAGCATTTAGGAGGTGGCACAGCTGTTTCTGGATTAGAGAAGCTTGTAGAGAGAATTGGGAACAAAAAGTACGCTGGAAAGATGTGAAATTTGAAGAGTTTGGTCAGCATAGCCTGTGTAAAGTTGGGAATAAGGAAAGCATAGTGTCCTTGTTAGGGTTACTATTGCTGTGATGAAACACATGACCAAAAGCAAGCTTTATTTTGGGCGGTGGGAGGGGAGGCTTATTTGGCTTACACTTCCAAATTGTCATCCATCACTGAAGGAAGTCAGGACAGGGAATCAACAAGGCTAGACCCTGGAGGCAGGCGCTGATGCAGAGGCCATGGAGGGGTGCTGCTTACTGGCTTGCTCAGCCTYCTTTCTTTTTTTCTTTTTCTTTTAAACTTCTAAAATTCATCTTTTACTCATTCTTCTCATTCAACCAAAAGGAAGATGTAATTAAGACATTTAGGTAAAAACCTCCCAATACAAATCTATGTCTATAAAATTGCAATCAAAGGAGACGTAGAGGCACACGTAGATAGATAGATGATGGATGCATGGATAGACAGGTAGATTTGTCATCTATTGATACTTGAAAGAAATGTCAAGAGCATCCAAAAGAACGGAAACCATTAGAATTTCGTCTTCATAAAATGCTAGTATCACATGAAGGAATGCATCAATGGTGGATGTAAAGATTATGGAAATAGTTGACACGGGTATCAAAGAAAACAATAGACGATCTCAAGGAATGAAGTAAAAGTAAAATAAGTAGAGGTCACAAGCTGGGAAGTCCGGTCGTGGTGGTGCTTTTGCTAGCAAGTGGATGCCTGGTTTTCAGTTTTTCTTTTCTTCTTTTTAAAATACAGAGTGTGCAAGTTACTCTAAAATAGATAAATAAATAAATAAAATAAAAACCTGCTTTTCTTTTTCTTTCTTTTTTCTTTTTAAAAAATGTATTTAGAAACTGTTCGGCCCCGTAGCAGATCTCAATGTCAGGTTGTCAGGAGTTCCCACCCCCAACCAGCTGGCTAGAACACTTTAGAACAATCTTTTTGCAACCTTGCAACTGTCTTTGAAAAGGCCAGGCACAACTTTCTGACAGCCGGCAGGGCACTTTGGTCCAGGAGTGGTCCCGGAAGCAGTCCCAAGGCTATTCCAGGAGAACTGGACAGAGCCCTGCGCCAGCCTCAGCCCTGGCCTTGCCATGCCCTTGGCTGCCTCTGGGACCCCACTGATATACGTCAGCAGGCCAGAACCAACCCAGCAGAAACTGCCCAGGTACCTTCAGCTCCTGGCTTCTCTCTGAGGCCAGAGTTCAGGGTCCTCAGCACTCAACTGCAGGTGTGGATTGTGGAAACCTGGCTGTAGGGGGTGCATGCTGGCTGCATGTGGTGGATGTTTGGGGTGAGGCAACTGAGAATTAGAAGGGTTTCTGTTTTGTTTTTAGTGGGATAAATGGTTTAGTTAATGAATTTTCTTTGTAGTTACAATGTGTTCTGGGGAAGACAGCTTTTTGTTTTCCCCAGTTGTTTTTTTTTTTCTTTTGTAACCAAAATGTTCAGGCCATACCTCAGTAGAACACGGAAACTTTGAACCACTTAACCACAAGCAGACAGGACAGCACTGTTTTAAAGGGCCATGTTTTCTTTTGTTTTTCTTGTTGGATTGTTAGTAAATTAGGGAAGAAAACAAAATCCCATGTGGATGTTCTCTGAAGTTCATTATTTTTTAAATACATATTTTAGATTTTCAGAATAATTTTTTTGTTTTCTTGCACTTTCTTATCACGATACTCTTTAAGTTTTGTCCAGAGTCCCTTGAAGTCATGAGATCCATCTGCAGAATTCAGGCTTCCGCAACTACCTCCCTCCCAGATGCCCATCTTCTTACCAGACTCCATAATTCTATTTGCTGATGTTTCCTGACCCTCCTTGTTTTGTTACACAGGTGTGAAGCATTTTTGGATTGTTGAATACAGCTTTCAAGCTTCCCTGGAGGGCCTCCCGAGTCTAAGGGACAGTAAGGCCCCACCACTGTCCCCTTAACCTCCCTCACCAGGTGCCAGAACCAGTGTCGGGGGATCTCCTGAGCCTCTAGATTCCAGAGAGTCTAGAACTTAGGGAAGCCTGGAGCAGCAGCTTGTCAGGCTCTGGAGTCCTGCCTCAGCCAGCTTTCCTAGAGAAACCAAGACCACCAGTTCAGGAGTGGCCTCACCCACAATGGGCGGGGTCCTCCCATATCAATCACTAATTAAGAAAATTCCCTAAGGGTTGCCTGCACACATGGTTCCTGAAGAGATTATTAGCACAACTAAACTGAGGCTCAGGATGAGCTTGAGAGATGGCTCAACAGTTGAAAGCACCGGCTACTCTTCCAGAAGACCTGGGTTCAATTCCCAGTAACCTCTTGACAGCTCACAACCATCTGTAACTTCAGTTCTAGGTGATCTACTGCCCTCTTCTGGCCTCCCCAGGAACTGGGCACACAAGTGCTGTATAGACATAAGTATAGACAAAACACTCATACTCCTAAATTTGAGCAACAACAAAATGGAATAGGAAAAGCTCCTTGAAAATTATTCAAGTCTTAAGGACATGAAAATGTCATTGGAAAGATCTTCCTTGAGAAAGATTACATGGAAATGGACTGTCTCCGATGTACCTTACACACAGAGAGGTGCCTAGGAACTTGCTTCCCTGCTGTTGATTTCACCTCATTCAGCCACTCAGGCACTAAGAGGGGCCATCACAGCAACAGTCTGTGCCGAATAGGTAACCACTTGGTCTGGCTGAAGATTCTGATGTCCATAGTTTTGAAGACATGCAGAACTCAAGAGTTAAAGAGTTATGGAAACTCCCTCCAGACTTCAACATAAGGCTTAGGAGTCCAGGCTACTGTGGTAGAATCGGAATCCACTCCAGGAGACTCTGAGATGGTAATATTGAAGCCATGAGGACAGAAACAAAGCTGCAGTGGACACTCCAAGGATGTAGAAAATCTGCTGAGGAAATCCACAGGCAATGACTGTGATCAGTGCAGGAGAGGACTGGAAAACGAAAAAACTCCAGAAACAAGACTGCCTACGCCTCCTGTGTAGCCTATCACACCCCCCAAATTCCCAGGATGATGACGGACATGGGCAATTGGATTCAGTGTTTCTCCAGCTAGGTTTCAGTTTGCTTCTGTCCCATTCTCTTCTCTGTTCCCATTCCTCCTTTAGGGATGAGAACGTGAACTTTGTCCCATTTTTATCTTAGAAGTGTGTAAATTATTTTTGAGTTTCCATGGACTCATATCTAAAAGCTTACTCGAGACTCAGAAGAGACATTGAATTTGGGTCTTTAAAACTATTGGAACTGTTAAGATCATGAGGTTCCTTGATGGTGGATTAAGTGAATTTTACATCATGAGATGGCCATGGGCCTTTGGTACCCATGGGCAGAGTGCTGTGATTTGAATATGAAATGCCCTCTGCGGTCTCATTGCTCTTCAGGGATTATACTATACGATGCTAGGTGTTGAGGGAGATGTCTAGGAAGCGAGCAAATACCTGCCAGCAAGCGCCCACTCCAGTTTATCTGCTCAGGTGAGCCTGCTCCTGTGCTCACAGGCTGACCCCATTGGTCCCCAGCTAAGGATGTTGTTTCAGAAATAATGGAAATTTTAGGTGGTAGAGCCTAACTGGAGGAAATAATTCACTGAGGGTACGCCTTCGGAGACTATGTCTGGTCCCTTGCCTCTTTCATCTCTCTCTCTCTCTCCTTCCTATCCACTATGACATTGATAATCTCTGCCACATGTTCTTACTGCTATGATATCCTGACCCTGAATCTACACAAAGTCTATGAATTTCCGACCTCTGAAACCATGAACCAAAGTATACCCATCCTCCTTTAAGCTGCTTCTCTCAGGCATTTGGTCACAGTAATGATACTGCCAAGTAAAGGACTCGATGGCAGCAATATGGTGTCTCGTTGCCTAAGTAACACCCCAGCCTTCTGATCCGGTGGATGAATCAGAGAGATAAGATACCAGCTCTCTTCTCAAAATAGGCTCATACTCCAAACACACACACACACACACACACACACACACACACACACAGCTTCAACTGAGAGCAACAATAAACGAAGTTGTCATTAGTTAATGTAATAACAGAGGATTGCTAAATAGTCTCACACTTTAGCCTGTGTCTCAGAGGCTTGATTAATTTATCTTGTCTACCACCGTATTCTTGGATTATAAAGAATGTCATCATGTATTACTTAGTGGAACTGGCAGTATCAGTGGTGCCCAGCAGCACGTTTTGATTTACAAGGTTGACTTGCAATGATTTGACTTAGTGTTTTGGCTGCGTGCAATCGTGTGAAAGTGATTCACAGCTAGTAGCAACTGTACTTCCGGTTCTGAGCTTTGACCTCTCCCCATGTTAGTGATGTATAGTGATAATCTCTTGAAAAGCTGAGCGGCAGCAGGGAGCTACAGTTCCTAGCCAGCCACATAATCACAAGGGTAAACCACCCATGCTGTCAACTTTGGAGGGTTAATTCTTTGGGGGAGTCCATCAGATCTACAGAACACCTATCTCAATGTGCATGATATAGTCGAGAGTTTATTGTAAAACAAATTTGTGTGAGATTTTCCCAATTGTAGGTTAATAGTGTGGACATTGTGAGAATATTTGAAGTAAGACTGAGACTTAAGACTTGATAGGTATATTTTCAACTTGCAGTACTTAAACCTAGGTGAATTTATCAGATATGACCTCATCAAATGACTTTAATCCCTTTTCATCTGGATCATACTTGTTAACAATTACCTACTAATAAAGTGTCTGCCTATCTGTAATTAAGCTCTCAGTTTCCACCATAGAGAAAACTTAAAGGTTGTGTCTTGAGACTAAGATGCGTGGATTAATTTTTTAAAATAAAAAAAATGACTTATATTAAACTCTGACTGGCCCAGTGATATGATGCTCACCCCAAAATCCAGCACACAGGAGCTGAGGTGGAGGGATTGCTACTTTGAGGACAACTTATGTCATATAGTAAGATCATATCTACCCCTGCCCCCCCAAAAAAAGGAAGAAAAGAAAAGAAATGAGCACAACAGATGACATAAACTAGTGGAGAGTAGTTAAAATTCTAATGCTGACCAAAGGGATTCTTTGCTTTGCTTTTGAGCAACCAAGAAAAACGGAACTCTGTTTTATATATGAGAAATGAGAAATGACAATGCTCAGTGTTTGTAATCCAAGTCAAGAAAGAATTTTGTTAAAAACCAGTCCAAGTTGAAAATCTCCAAGAATGCCTTTGGTAGAACAAAGGGAATGATTTGTTCCAGAACAAATTTATTCAAGGTGAAAGGAAGTTGTGGCTTGGGCAAGAAAGCGGTCAGATATTTAGGAAATTCTTGCTAAAATTACTTAAAGCTTTTAGACTTCACTCTTGCTTTCCTAGTAGCCAAATCCCCTGCTGTTTCCTTTCTTTTGGTGCCTGCTTCCACTGCTGGCCCTGTTCAGCTGAGAAAAACAGGTACATTGAATCCAACTGAAAGAGCAACTCGACACAAATTCAACAATAAAGACCTGTTTCCAAGAAGTATAATGATACGTCTGTGTGATTCAACCACTTTCAATGCTCATTTATAGAGAAATAACTGTTTTCAAACCGTTTCTCAAAACAAGCCTCAACGTTAGAAATTTTACACCAAGAAGTCGGGCCCATTAAGTGGATTTTGAAGTTGCTTTAAAGAGGTAAAGCAAATTCTTCTGGAGAAACATACAGGGCAGGGTCTCTGTGTTGTTCTCATGTGAGAAATATGTTCTACGAGGGTCAACTGTCAAGTACAGGGCCACAGAATAATCCAGTCTCCTTCAGGAATTTTCACACATACCCCCTCCTGTGTCTTTACACAACAAGACTCTTGAATTTGCATTGAGGAACTGGAGCTCAGTGGTTATGTGTGTATTTTTTATTTCAAGACTGCTCAAGACATGTAAACCAGTTGGTTCATCAACTCATGGTATTATTTCATTAACCCATAAGATGAAAAGATCATCCATTTCTTCTTTTGGTTCTTCTTTGGTAACATAAAAAGCAGGAGGCACCTTTTTTTCTGATACAAGCATCACATCCTTGCTCCAAGACGAACATGGACATCAAAACACAGTGACTCCATTTTCTAAGGAAACCATTGCCACCGGGTCTGTTACAAGTTTGTGTGGCGGAAAAGAGAACAGTCACCCAGCACTAGCAGAACTTTGATAACTTCTTTCAGTTGTTCTTCAAACCCAGAACCCAAGATGATATAGGTCAACAACCGGACACTGAAGCTCTTTATACAGAACTCCCAGGATATGTTAAGATAGCCTGGTGTGGTCACAGCGATCTCAATCCCGATAGCAGATCCCTGTGCTTTAGCGATCTGGCCCTGCCACCCAACATTAGCCCATATGTGAACATGGTGGATCATTGACTCTTTAAGAACACGGAACCCGCACAGCCGGTTCCCTATAAGGTGAACAAGTAAGGACGCTTTCTCCATTCATGCCTGTGGACTCTGGCTTAATGTGTCCAACTAAAGGAATGGGAAATGCTTGGGGTTTGTCAAAAGCAGTCTCCTCAGCTGCTGGTCTATCTCTGCCTCCCAAATTAGCCTGGCACTTCATTAAGTTTCAATCCTGTTCATAATTCCTCTTTATTGACTTCAAAGAAATGTTGATGAGGTTCAGCTGCAAATGAAGTACTGTCAGTCCCAGTGGCGGGGTGAGGATATACTTGTGGTCTTCCTGCCTGTCGTTCTTCTCCACCTCACTTCCCGCTTCTTCTGCTTTGGGAATGGTAAACTGCGCTGGCTTTACGTGGTAGGTGTCTGCATTGTGAATTATTTCTTTACCTATCCACTTCCCATTGTTTCCTCAGATACATCTCATTTCTTGAGTTGCCGACAGGCTCGCTCCTGAGATCCCCTGTGACGGCCACAGTCTCTAGTAACCCTTCTCTGTCTCCTCAACGAAGAGTTTCCCCAAGATGAGATACATTGGAGAAGGTCCCTCAGTCAAGTGTTCCTCCACAGTTTCATGGTTCTCTAAGAGGCTCTGAACAAATTTGCCTGCAGACCTTGAAAAAAAGCAATCTGAAAGACAAGTTGTAAAATATTCTTGATTCTGTTCTTTTAAAACAAGTACCTTGAAGTTTTATTTATCTCGTGCAAGATCAATAAAATGTAAAAAAAATGTTAAAGAATAAATGTAACTTAATGTCCATTCGGATCATATAGGACAATTGTCTCTTTTGAAGATCCTGAAACTAACTACATCTCTTTCCAGATAAGAAAGGGGCCAATGGCCACTGGTCTAATTACTACACCTTGTCCATCTCTGTGCTCACCTCTTTAACCTTTCCCCTCTACTTCCTCTCTCTTGTGGTCACCTTGGATCCCCAGTATCTGACTAATCTGTGAGGATTAAGGGACTGACACTCTCTCCACAGCACAGTGAACCTTGTAGGAAAACAATCCCTCCAAACGAAGGCAACTATGATGCTAAGGGTTCGCCTTGGAGCAGAAGCAATCATCCTAGAGGGACCAAATTGCTCCCTTCAAGCCATGACAGCTGTGACAATGTCTCCAGACCATTGTGTTACACCAGAACTGAGCCAATGGCTCATTATCCTATACTTTGACAAGATTGCTTGACTATACATACCTTTTTTCCTGTGTCCGAGTTCTTCTTTTCTAATTTTAGATTTATTTATATATGAGGTTTTTGCATCATATGCACGCCTGGTGCCCACAGAGGTCATAAGAAGTCAACAGATTCCCTGGAATTGAAGTTACAAATGGTTGTGAACTGTCATGTGGGTGCTGGGAACTGAACCCAGGTCTTCTATAAGAGCTGCTAGTGCTCTTAAACTTTCAGTTCACTTTGCAGCCCCCTAGCCCCAGTTCTTTTTTTTAAAACCAACAGCTTATAACAGCATCCCAAAAATGAACTTTGGGGTCACTGAACTACTTTATCCGTTTCTCTTCTCAAGTGCCATATTAATTATGTTTCTCTTTGGTTGGAGTACTGAGAAAGGTGGGAATGTGTAGCCTGATGGGGCTACTTGGAGTGGGTGCTTTTGCCCTAAAACTTCTGTTACTACTCTCAAAATGGAGATACTCATGCAATGAACTAGACAAAGGGTGTATAATACCCACAGCCTGCCTCAGACAGCAAATCTTGATTCAGAATCTGCCCATTGCAGAATAGAATGATGATGGCTTAGACCTGCGCTCATTGGGAACCACCTCCTCATAGGAGGCACAGGCTCAGGGGTCAAGCCCAAGGTAGGCAGTCTTGTTAGGCCAGGATGAACTTCATGGGTGTAGAAAGAAAATAAGCATTGCTGGGCTAATCATCAGGAAAGACCATATGGAGCAGATGGCATTTGAACATGGCATTGAAAATAAAGCACTTCTTGTGTAGAATGTAAGATGAAAAAGAAACAGGAACGGTGAAGAACACAGGAGGAGTACAAGATGTGTGTGTGTGTGTGTGTGTGTGTGTGTGTGAAAGAGAGAGAGAGAGTTAATAATGTGTATTGTGAAACCTCTCAGGGTATATGCAAGAGAACAATAAAATACAACAAAAAAGAGCACATGCTGCATGTGTTTCTCCATCTAGAGATATCAAGGACTTTATTAAGTACAGTTGGACTTGTCACTAAAGAGACTTTGAATAAGGAAGAACAATAAGACATAGAGTTGAGGGGATTGCTGTGCACTAGAAGGCCGGGAAGATGCTGCTCAAAGATCGCTGCAGTGATCTAGACGAGAGCTAAGTAAGAGTCTTGTTTTAGGAGGCAACCATATGACAGGAGAAGTGAAAACAGTTTCACAGGGAGAAACCCAACAGGATATAATGAGCACCTAAGTAAGCGGAACGGAGACATGGGAACATCAGAGATGAGTGTGGTTAAAACACAGTGTGAAGATGGCAATCCCATTGGAAGAATTTGCAATCAGAAGGAGAAAGTTTAACAGGGGGGGAAGATTAAACTAGTTTACAATATTGAACTAGTTTATAAGTGTTAAGTTTTAAGAACCAGCAGGACATAGAGATGCTAAGAAAAACGGACACGATTGGAATATAAGTGGAAAAACTCTCCCCATGGAGAACATAACTGGAGTCACAGAAATTGCTAATATCACAAAGAGAGGGAGGGACTGCCCTAACTCTCAGGAATGGCCACAATTAGAGAGTGGCAGAAGGCAAAAGGTGGCCAAGGCAAAGATGAAGAAGCTATTTGATGGGACAAGTAAAGCTAATTTCAACAGGATTTAGGACGGAGAAGGGAATTTCTAGAAGGTTCATAAAAGTCAAATAATGCACGTTTCAAGGCATAGGCACTACATTTGAGTTGAGAGGTTATTTATTCAATGGACCCAGAGGTTGAATTACAAAAAGATAAAGGGTAGAACAAGGGTGGCAGTTCAATGTTTTAAGAGTTTTGAAGACATCAGGAAGAAATATCAGAGGAAGAAGATGAGTCAAAAGAAAATTGGAACATTCCGGTGTTTGCTGCTGGTTTTTTTGGTTTGTTTTCATTTTAGAACAAATGGTTCTTTTCCAATCAGCATTTATTAAGGGCCTCCATTGTATCAAGGTGCTAGCCCACGAGATCCAGAGGTAACTGCAACTTGGTCCTTACTCTCAAGCAGTGAACAATTTAGTAGAGGAAATAGTTGACATTTTCATCAACAGAGAGTGCTAAGTACTATGAACTGAACAGAGGGTGGTGGAGCTTGACAGCCTGATTTGGGGCAAGGAAAGTGACGGTGCTGAAGGACCCCTTGACAGTCTGGTCTGGGGCAGGGGAGGTGAGGATGCTGAAGGACCCCTTGACAGCGTGGTCTGGGGCAGGGGAGGTTAGGATACTGAAGGACCCCTTGACAGTCTGATCTGGGGCAGGGGAGGTTAGGATGCTGAAGGACCCCTTGACAGTCTGGTCTGGGGCAGGGGAGGTGAGGATGCTGAAGGACCCCTTGACAGCCTGGTCTGGGGCAGGGGAGGTTAGGATGATGAAGGACCCCTTGACAGTCTGGTCTGGGGCAGGGGAGGTTAGGATGCTGAAGG
>LOJH01004872.1:22123-35332 GCA_001685095.1 Ellobius talpinus
ACACACACACACACACACACACACACACACACACACACACACCTAGCTTAGTAACATAAAGCAGTTACCTGGAGAAATATGGGAAATGTTTGAAGAAGGTGCAGGAGACACCAGCCTCTAACACAGGAGAGGCCTCGCTCTGGCTCAGCCACCTCACGTTTGTGCCTACGGAGCGCTAACACAGCATGTTCTGATTTTAGGATCAGGCCTGGAGTGGCGAGCACGGCATCCGTGGGATGGATCTGGGCCTGAGCCCTGAGGATGAAACTTAGTGTTCCCGTAAAAGTTCCATTACAGACAGCGCCAGTGCGAAGCATAACCCACTTCCTAGCTTTGTAACTCACTTAGAGATAAAAAGGTAGCTACGTCATCCCAGTCCGTACTGCATTTCTGTCTAGAGCTTCCATCTTCATAAGCACCCTAGAGAATCACCAGAAAATAAGCAGGAAAAACAGGAAGCCACGTGGCCTGCTTCCACTCCCTGCCTTACATCTAGATTCTAGGCAATAATATTTATGTCCTATAACCGTGCACAGTGGGGGGAGAACACATCTTCTCCTCTTTCCTTAACATCCTTGAGGGGAATTCAGATAGCTTACCGGCCTCATCACCAGAACCTAACCTAACCCTCTGGAGTTTGGTTGGCTCAGCTGTTAAGGTCTTGGCTCACTGCAGGTCTTCGAGAAGACCTGAGTTGGGTTCCCAGCACTCATGTGGAGGCTCACTATTGTCTCTAACTTCAGTTCTAGGTGATCCAATGCCTTCTTCTGGCTTCTGTAGCCATATATACATTTAGGCACATATACACATCAAATAAATATCATTTTTTTCAAAGTTTCTGGAGTTCATGATCAGGCAGTCCATTTTCCTATAAAACACAGCCTACTAATACAGAAGGGCCCTAAACGAGACTTGTTTCCGTGTCTAGGGGAGTGGAATAAAGGTCACCTGGAGATGTTGGAGCGAGATAAGAAAAAGGAAGCACAGCAACCAGATGTACTCTTCCCCTTTCCGTGACAAATGCCCAGGGCAGCCCCTCTGTAGTGGTTTGGCAGTGACAGTAACAGACCCTAGACCCTGCTCCCCTCCTGCATCTCTCTCTGGCCCCAGCTGGCCTTTCATCACAGGAGCACTGGCTCAACCTCTTTGTTAACAGGAGAGCAGCATGGACAGATGTGGTCAGAATAATCCGAGACAAGACTGAAATAAAGCCCTATCCCATGGACGGGTCTCTGCCATCCCATCATTTCTGTGCCTTAAGTGGTACAAGCACTTCCAATGCTCATCTCTTGTCTTTTCCTTTGGTGTGGGTATTGGAGTGAATTAGTGGGAGTAGGGGTAGGGGGTGGGGGGATCATAGCTTGTAGTTTAAAGACCTGGAGCTGAACACAGCAGCTGCATCCACCTAATTTCAAAGCAAAGCAAAGTGTAGCTCCTCCCACCTAGCTTTCAGCTCCTCCCACCTACTTCCAGGCACCTGATCGTTGTGCTTTACTAGGTGTGCACCTCACATACATGTAAGTATAATTCTCTAGGAAAGAACCCCTTTAATTCATCATTTATGCAGCACGTGAATAAACCAGTTCTATATTATGGCTGTAATCCCAGCCCTGGAGAATCTGAAGCAGGAGAATTTCAAACTCAAAGACAGACTGTTCTACATAGCAAGAATCTGTCATCATCATCATCATCATCATCATAATAATAATAATAATAAATTTAAAAGTGGGGGGCAAGGAGACAGGACACATTTATTGAGCACTCACTGTGACAAACTGTCGTGAAATGTTTTCTCCAGCTGTGGTTTTATGGAGTCCACATGATATGCAACTCACTTTTTGAGTATGCACATCTCCATGCTGTAAGGATTCAAAATGCTGCCAGGGGCTTGTGAGATGGCACTGTCACCAAACTTGATGACCCGAGTCTGAGTCCCAGGACTCACAAGGTGAAGAAAAAAAAATCTATTAAAATCTGTTTTCTGGCCTCCACAGGCATGCCGTGGCTGTGTACACACACAAAATAAATGAAAAAATGTAATTTTGAAAAAAGGACCCACCGGGCAGTTGTGGCACATGCCTTTAATCCCAGCACTCGGGAGGTAGAGACAGGTGGATCTTTGTGAGTTTGAGGCCGGCCTGGTCTACAAGAGCTGGTTCCAGGACAGCCAGGGTTGTTACATAGAGAAACCCTGTCTCAAAAAACAAAACAAACAGCCAATTCTCCTGAAAAGGATTTGTCTTATAAGTGAAACAGGATAATAATGTCAGATTCCTACGAACATGAGTTGTGTCTCTTAGCAAAGCCCTGCTCAAATCCTTGAATTTCTTAGTTTTGTTCTTTCAATTTGGAGGAGGGTTTGTTTTTTTCATTTCGCTTTTGCCGTTTTCTTCTTGAGACTCCTAACATGGAGATTCACTGCAGCTGCGGCGCGGGCATTCATCCGGTGCACGAGGTGCACGGACCAGGCTTGTTGACAAATTGCCCCTCTCAGCACGAGACAGGGCAGCTTGCTCTGGTGGTCTGGACGAAGCATCCATGTCATGCCTATCCACAAGAATGAGCTAAAACCCACTTTCAAAACAGAACAACATATTTCTTTCTTAGAATAAGTGAAAAGCTGACCGTCCATTTTGGAGGTAGATGAAAATGAGTCCCAATGAATCACCACAGGAAAGCACCTCAGTGTGGATTGCGGGGGCTTGGGGAAGGGGCAGGACAAGAAAATGAATTGCCGGCTTGGTTTACTATCTCTGTTGAGCTGTAACAGTCCACTGACTGAATCTAAGGAGCCCTCACCTCAGAGGTCAGACACTGAAGAGGACAGCATTGCCATCAGAAGATGTGATGTGCTTTCTTGTTTTTCTTCCATTTTAAAAATTATCATTTTCTAATAAGATTGTCTCTAATTGAGCAATTTTTTAAAATTTCATTTTGAGGCAGGTTCTAGGTTAGGCTGTTCTTGAAACCACTACATAGCTGAAAATGACCTTGAATTTTCCACCCCCCCTCCTCTTCCCAGCTCAAGGCCTGTGACTCCGGTGTGGTTCTTAAAGGAGCCAATTCTTTAGGGACACTTTCTGTGCTCACTTAGCATCTGTACAGTTGGGATGCTTCATTATCATTTGGAGATTATAAAGGGCAGCCCAGATTCCCTTTGTCTCTACAGGTTTCTCAGCTGATGTCACTCAAGCTAAGGAGCAGCTCTGTCTGTCCCAAAACAGGGCGAGTCCCCTGCCCNCCCCCCGGGCCGGCCAAGAGCTGCTAGATGTTGAGGCGAAGGTACCAGCAGCTGTGCCAATGCAGAGGCAAAGTAGTTTGTTTCCTGCATAAAGTTGGGACCTGTGCAAGACTCTGGCCAAGGGACTCCTGCCAAGCCTGCGTGTTGTCTTCAGCAAGCAGACAGGTTTCAAACAGGAATATGTTATTCAGTATGTAAATGAAGCAAGCTTCATTCTGATATTTTCCAAGCAGTAGACATTTTCAGACTTTGAAGAGATGCACGTTTCATCCTTCTCACAGTAATTTTTGATATTTTGGTTTTCTCTCTGGCAACCACATCTGCAATGGGGCCAGCAAAAATGGACCTGATCTCCCTTCATTTTGGCTGGCCTGTTCTCAACCTAACTGACTGCGAGGTGCCAGACAGAAAATTGCTGGGTTTTTCTCCGAGGTAAACAATGGGCTGACACGTTATCATTGCCCTGTCCTTATACACATATCGTTCACTGCTGACCTAGGTGCACACCTCCAAAATGCCTGCTGCTGTTTTTAGTCTAAAACCAGCCGAAATCGTCACATTTCCAGGAAACATGCCCCCTCTTGTGGTAGCTGCTCGGTACTGCAGGTCAAGCAAAACTGGAACCCATGTTGTTTTGATTATTCTAAAACGTTCTAAACATATCAAATTAATTAATATGCAAATAAACATGTTTAAGTCCTAATTCGCAAGGTACCTTGTTAGTCTCTGAACATGACCTTCTCGGGGTTACTGGTCAATTGACAGCTACAAAGAGTACCAGCTACATTTCCTAGATCTGTCGCCTACTTGCTTAGAAATTTTAGGCTGATAAATAGTAAATCTACCTCTGTTCAAGCACAAGCAACTGAGGAACACAAAACGAGGTGCTTCAATTCTTCTCATAAATATAATTGTTTCTGTAAGTGCTCTGCTTAATTGCTCATAATATGAGATATTAAATAGTGTGAAGAATTATATTCAGAGCCTGAGTTCGAGGAAGGCAAGGGAGAGAACTGACTTGCCCTTTGACCTCTATGCCTTCATTGTGGCACACATATGACATACATATCACACATAATATACATTTTTAATTGTTCCTAAATTCATGAAAAGAAGCTTCATTTCACTCAGAATTAAAGTGATGAAATTCAAACTTACACCAATAAATCGTTTTCACCTTTTAGATGGAAGGAACAAGACTTTTAAACTCACTCTTTGATGAGGAGCACTTCCGGTGGAAGCATAAATGGGCACACTTCCCAAGCAGGGCACTCTAACAGAAAGGTCCCCATCCCAAGTGCACACCCTCTAGGTTCACACAAATATCCTGTCTTAGAATATACCCACCTGTTAATAATGCACATGTTACAACACAAAATTCAAACAACCTGAAGCCAGTTAATAAGACCCTGGCTCAACAAAGTACATTTGTATAATGGATACTACCCAGGTGTTAAGAATGAAACACACTGGACGCCCCCGTCACCCATGGATCATATGAGGATTTCCAGAACAAGCCATGTGCAGGAAAAGAATGGACTATTGTGTGTACCGCGCAGCTTTTTAGATGCAGTATAATAAAGACAAGTATATCTTCATGTGTGCTAAGGCACACATAATCATAAAGAATTAAAAGGATATGCATTTATCAATGTAATGCACAGGATCGGGCAAGACAAAAATGTTTTTTAAGGTTTATTTATTTTTATTTTATGTCTATGGTTGTTTTGTCTGTATGATGTCTGTCCCCACATGCATGCCTGCTACTAGAGGACACCAGAAGAGGTCTCCTGGAACTGAAGTTACAGATCACTGTGAGCTGCTTTACAGATGCTGGGAATTGAACCAAGACCTCAGGAAGAGCCTGGGCTCTTGACCAGTAAGCCATCTCTCCAGCTCCACAAAGGTTTTCTTTTAAAGTTATGTACATCATATGCATGCCTGGTGCTCAAAGGCCAAAAGAGAGCATGAGCTCCCTGGACCTGGAGTTGAAGATGGTTGTGTGTCATGTGAGTGCTAGGAACTGAACCTGGGTCCTCTACAAGATAAAGAGTGCTCCTGTCCGCTGTGCCCTCTCTCCAGGCCCTGGGAAAACATTTCAGTGCATCCTGTATGAAGACATTGAGGGGTTAGGAGGTATCCCAGTGACAGAGTACATGGCTCTGGGTTCTATTCTCAACACCACACATACATAGGTCGTTTCGGTCAGTCGGTTTTCAAAACATATGTGAAGCATCTGACTTTTCTTCCAGACTCCAGGCCACTTTTAGTATGAGAGGAGATGTGATGGCAGCTGGCATACAGGTCAGTGTCACATGATTCTGTGTGAAACCAGTTAATCCAGTAGCTAAACCATTTGAACCCTCTTCTCCCTGAGACTCCCAATATTAAAACATTTTAATTCATAAT
Organism: Ellobius talpinus; assembly: GCA_001685095.1. Classification (NCBI taxonomy): domain Eukaryota; kingdom Metazoa; phylum Chordata; class Mammalia; order Rodentia; family Cricetidae; genus Ellobius; species Ellobius talpinus. Next base: position 27,774 of record LOJH01004872.1, read on the forward strand.
TGGGAGTGCTTAAAGCATGCTATGACTGTTCCAAGAACATTCGTATGGACAGCTCATGGGGGCGTATCTGAGTGCAGAGTTCCCAGTTGGGGGAGCATCTGTCTGGACAACTCAGGGTGGCGGGTAGGGTGCAGCAGCCTCATTCGGGGACAGAGCTTAATGCCAGCACGAGTTCACTCCTTGTTGCTAATCTCCATGTAGTTGTGATTTATTTAGCGATGTAGGATTTAATGCATGCATAAATAAACTCACCTACAAAACCAGAGCAGGGAGGGAGGAATGAAGGGATTTGAGTTAGACCAGTGTTTCCCAATGTCTTCCATTTTCACCCCTCAAGAGACTTTTTTAGACTTTTTCTCTAATCATTCTCTAAGATAAGATGAGTTCCCCAATTACTCTCAAATAGAAAATGTGTACACACACATCTGTATAACGCATATCTATGTGTATACTGCACTGTGTGCTTGCACAACAAAAACAGAAAGAATGGTTTGGACCACAGTGAGAATGGGTGAAATATATTTGGAGCAAGGAGCCATCAGATTCAGTTCGGCTTTAGAACCAAAGACTGGGTGCTAGCTACTGGAACTGTCACACTTGTGTACTGAGTACTTCGAGCTCAAATCCTTATCTACTGTTTGCTCATCGTAAGAGTTTGAGCAAGCTAGGGAAGTACTCTGATCTGAAACATCCTCATGTAGAAAACAGGTATGAGGAAACTTCCTGCAGGCATCTCCTGAGCACCAATGGAGGTGAAGTGGGCAAAGCCCTGTAAACAAATGGTGTGGGGTAGATCAGCAATGGGGGCCATTCCATTTGCTCAGTCCAAAACAAGTGTGCGAGGCTAAAGAGCACTTGCTGCTCTCGCAGGGACCTGAGTTCGGTTCCCAGAGCCCACATGGTAGCTCACAACTACCTGTACTTCGTTTCAGATGATTTAATGTCTTCTTCTATTCTTTTTCCCTCTTCTACCATCCTTTGTTTATAATAGAAATTTTTTATAACTTCATATGTGAGAACTGCGTCTATAGCATTTCTGTCCCTCCAAACCTTCTGTGCCTTTCCAAATTCATGATCTCTACTTATTATTATAGGTATACATACATATATAGTCTATAGGGTATGTGCATATAAGCAAAGCTAAATGACCTCAAGATTCCATTCTTTTCAGACCAAAATTAAATTTAACATGTTTTTGAGAAACTTGGTTTGATTTCCTCCAATGTCATTTTCCACATGATTTCAAATTGCACAGGGTGCTGTTCTTACAATGCCATTAAGGCATCTAAAATATTGTACTCCGAATTGTACATAAATTTTATGTACTTTGGGGACAATCACACTGAGTTTTGTTTAGTTGGTTTGATTGGCTTGGGGTTTCTGAGACATTCTCATGTAACTCAGGTTGACCTCAAATTTGCTATGAAGTTGAAGTTAACCTTGAACTCCCAATCCTCCTGTCTCCACCTCCTATGTAGTGGGGTTATAGGCATATGCCCCCCAGAAACTCTGCTTTAGTCCTCTAGGTTAGCCCCTCCCCCTACTCTGTCTCTCTGTGTAATAGATTTCAGGAAATATTTATGGATTAATGTTGTGAAGCTATATTACAAGGATCAAATATAATATTAGCATGTAAAAGAAAAAGGTGGGATGAATGACATAGACAGAACTGCATTATTTATGATTTCCCTTATCCTAAACATTAATCCCAGATTAAAACACATCTCATGTTGTAAAAATCGGGAACAAAATCCTTCTGGCAATGATTAATTTATGAGGCATATGACTTTTCATAATGACACCACTCTGAGATGGACTAGCCTGTCTCCTAATACAAATCTAGCTAGGGTCGAATCAGAAGTTCACAGTGTCTATGCGATCTATCACAGGACAGCTTTCTAGTTCTCTTAGATGGTTACTAATAACAGTGGGGATTCTTTGTCATGCTCCTGCCTCAGCCGGGAAGTTCTCTGACAAAAGAAATACATACGTCAAGTGGACTAGCAAAAAGCAAAACGGAGCCAGAAAAAGAGGGAGGGTAAGCAGCATTTGTTTTTAGATCCTATGATGTTTTAAGCATATACCTAATGCTTTTTACACATACTGAATAACCAGGCTAATTAAAAAGCCTGTACAGCACTGGTTAAAATCTGTTCAAATTTTTTGGAGCACCTGTTATAACAGAATGCCCACAGACTTGATAGTTTAGAGCCAAGACACCTGCTACCTTATGTCTCACAGTATGTTCCGTTTTATACTGTTAGCAAAAAAATAAATAAATAAAATAAACACTTTTTGACATTTAGCAATCTTACACAAGTGATAAGAACTTGCCAGAGAGGGGTGATAGTTTAACCCTTCCTCTCCTGTGCTGGAGCCACACCCTCTCCTCACCAGAAGAGAAAGCATTCCTCAAGCTATAACACCCAACTGTGCAGTTTCTTTAATTCTCCCTAACAATGGCTTTCTAAGTGATCCGGGTTATCTTCTTGGAAGTCTGAGGCAGTAGTTTTCCAGTTTAAAGGCATGTTTAAGCTTCCTTGAGCTTACTTAGATACAATCGCTTATGTAATGGCCAATTTACATACAAGTTAGCTTTCGCTGAGCCTTTTAATGAAGCACATCTCTGTTTTGACTCTAACTGTTCAACTCCAACACAGGTTGCTATGATTATGCCTGCAGATATTTTTACCAGAACTTTACTTGAAAAAATCTAATATTGAAGTGAAAATATTATATTTTATGGCTATGGAATTTTCTGACTATGAATATACATATATGGGGTTCTTTGAAGTCTGAAACCATGCCTTATTTGACTATATTAGTTACAGTTAGATAACTGAATGAAAAAACAAAAAGTTGAGTGAAAAAACAAACTTTAATGTTACATACTAATAGCATGTAAAATTATGTCATCACCCATGACAAAATCAAAGCCTGCTCTTGGTCTGGCCATCCTTCTCCTAACACATGCAAAACTGCATACATCTATAGAAAGATTTAAACACAAAAATGCAATTTCCAGAATTGCCTATCTGCAAAAAAAAACTAAAAGATTATAAATGTTCTTTGATAATCAAATAAGTAAGATGCAATAATTAGTATGGTAGAATACTAAGAAGTTGCTGTGTAAGTAAAATGGCTCTGTATATGGAAAAATGAAACAATCTCTAAAATATATAGTCAAGTGGAAGACACATGTATAAGATCAAATTATCGCCCCTCACATATAATAAACATATTTTAAAAACTCATGGCACTATAGGTAATTCATGGGGGAAAAAACATAATTAGTTGATAATAATGATTTTCTCTGAAGAGGGAATCCAGCTATCTGGAAACAGGAATAAGAAGAATACTTCCTTTTCAGTTAAAAAAATATTTCTTAACTGTAGTTATTTATGTTACATGTGTGTATGTATGCATATATATTATCTATTTGAGATATATGAGGATATAAATTAAAATAGTACGTTAAATTTGAGAGGAAAAGGACATGAGGCACATTGTGTGGCAGTGTAATGCATAATACCCTGAAGTGGTTCTACATTTCCAGACTGCTACTGAGTTAGCTCAAAAATCAGTATTTAACAATATAAATCACAATTTAATGTCTAATTATCATGATGCAAACAGCTTTTCCATGTTGAATGTGTATAGCTGTATTCAAATACAAGCTGTTTTGACTTTTAACCAACATACCAATGCTAGGAGTGATTTTATTGCATAATTAGAACAAACTACCTAGAATACATTTCTCTAGCATGTTTTTAAAAAATAATGGGAAGTATTTCTAAGTGTCAAAGAAAAGTGATGTTTTGATTCTTGTACATTGCCCAAAAGAGGAATTCTATTTATGTAAGGACAGAGAGAAACTGTAACTCAGCGTGCACTTAGTCATTTTGTGTTGGAAGCACCACAAGCCCAGCACTGCTGAGCCATCATTCCTAAAAGTGATGAGAATAGCTCATGTGACTGGTGAGGGTTTGCAATTATGGAACCACGCATAGTGCACACCCCCATGGATCTTTATACTGCCATATATCTTTATACTGAAACGTCCCCAACGCTGGGAAATGTAATAAAGGCAGATGATTTTCCCCAGACATACTGTCTCCCCTTCATGCGAGGAGGGTTTCGTGCCAGGCATCTGCAAAGTACATGCCTGAAAGCTGTGTGATCAAGTTACAAAAAGAAATTGCAATAAAAACTTAATAATGCTTTAATGAAGTTCATGGTTTTGTATTGGGTCATGTTTGTAGCAATCCTGGGCCACACGCGGACTGGTACTGTAGCCTTTTCCATTTCAAGAACTCTTGATCGGCTAGCTCACCCCAAACCATCAGATGAACACACAAAAATTAGAGTATACTTACTATTTGTAAACATTTTAAAAGATCTCACCAAATGATGACTATAATTGACATAAGGAGGAATAGTCTTTAGTAGAACACTTTAGGAAAGACTGAGATTGGAATAGAGGCCAGCCTAACCAATCAGCCACACCAATCAACCCCAGCCTTATTGATCAATAGTAGGTAGATAGTAAGGACTCGCCATACTGATTAGCACAGTAGAAATAGAATGCCAGTCTTTGGAAAAGCTCACCCAGTCTTTCTAATTCTTCTCTTTATGGGCATCAATAGTATCCTGCTTGCTGGATCCATTGTGAAATAGGACCTTGTGGCCATCTCAGTCAATGTGTGTAAGCAGAGGTAATAGATAACACTTCTGACTACACAGGGCCGTGCTATATGCATAAGTCCACAAAATAATACTGTACATTTTCTAGGGCAAGTTCTCTGAACTTTAGATTATTTGAACAGAAATGAGCTCAGGGAGTATAAGTGACTAATTCCTCCAAGTTCATGGGCAAAAGTAAAAATATTGCAGGATCAAGATTCCGAATCAGACTTTCTGAGTATGTCCATTGAGGTCACTTACTGTTGCCCTCTGTTCCATAAAAATTGAAGAGAAGCCCAGAGCTATCTCAGTTTCTAATCAGGGAGCCCTTCCTGGAAGAGTCAATGTCTGAACACATGCTTCTCACTGCATGGCAAGCTTCCTATTTTCCTTCTAGTCAATGAGCATTGCATACCTTTAGTCCAAGTGTAGTGGGTATTTGCTTTATGTTTGCTGAATGAGTGGGCAATGCATTAATAAGTAAAGATATTACTTTTAGATATACGTTGAACTTTCATTCCCAAGAAAATTCTCTCTCTCTCCTCTCTCTCTCTTTCTCTCTCTCTCTCACACACACATCTGTAATGTCTTTTCATTATTACTAATTTCATGTTAGCATGCAAAATAATGGGTTTCATAATTCCATCTTCATACATATGAGTCATTATATGTTTAGCACATTAGTTTTCTCTCTCTCACACACACACACACACACACACTACCCTTCCTGTGGCTCCTCCCACACTGTAGCTTCAAAAAAAGACACAGTGGACCAAAGCCCTGAATATAAGGCATGAAACACAGGGGCCTGCTAGATGAAAACATAGGGAACACGATTTACAATACAGGCACATAAAGGGGCTTTCTGGAAGGGACTCAGATAGCACAGGAAATGATCCAAATAATGAAACAGAGGATTAATGTCTAGGATAAATAAGTCATTGCAAAAACTAATCATCTATTCAATAAAGGGGATAATGAGATAATTAAGGAAGAAATTGATTTTTGTGCAGGGTGAGAGATACGGATCTAGTTTCATTCTTCTACATATATGGAAACCTAGTTTTTCCAGCACCATGTGTTAAAATGGCTGTCTTTTCTAATACAAGTTTTTGAAACCTTTATCAAAAAAATAGGTGGCAGTTGGGGCTGGAGACATGGCTCAGTTGTCAAGGGCACTAACTGCTCTTCCAGAGGACCTGGGTTCAGTTCCCAGCACCCACACGATGTCCAACAACTGTCTGTAATGCTAGTCCCAGGGAATGCAACAATATCTTCTTCTGGTTCCTGCATGTACATGGTACACAGATATGCATGCAGGCAAAACATCTGTACACATAAAAAATAAAAATGAATAAACATTTTAAATAGGTGTCTGTAACTATGGGTTTATTTATGGGTCTCCCATTCTATTGCAGTGGTTTTACATGTCTGTTGTCAGCTGATCCCATGCTCTCTTGTTACTCTGACTCTGTAATATGGTTTGCCGTGTCTCCAGCATTGCTCTTTCCAGTGAGGATTCTCTTAATGATCTGGAATATTTAGTGCGTCCATTTAAATTTTAGGATAGTTTTTCTACTCATTCTGTGAAGAACTGTTGAGGAGGATTTTGAAGGGATTGCGCTGGAAATCTCCAAATCACTTGGCAATTATAGCCAGCTTCATTTTCACAATATTTGTTCTCTCAATCTGTGGACAGGGAAAATCTTTCCATCTTCTAGAATCTCCTTCAATGTCTTGCTCTTTTGTCTTTAAGTTTTCATTGCCTAAGCCCTTCACTTCTTCAGTTAGGTTTATTCCTAGGTTTTTTTTTTTTCCTTAAACCTATTGTGAATGGGTCCCCCTCACAGATTTTTTTTCTTGGCATATGAAAAAGCTATGGAGTTTTGTGTATTGACTTTTGTATCCTGATACCTGACTGAAAGTTATTCATTCTAAGACTTTTTGTGGAGTCTTTAAGGTCTTCTGAATATAAAATAGTTTAACCTATAAAAAGGGGTAGCTGACTCCTTTCATGTTTACACCTTTTATTTATCTGTTTAATCCTGCCTTATTGCTCTTACTGTGAAGTTGAGCACTAAATTAAGTAAGAGTAAGGAAGAGTAGACATTGGCCACATTCCAGATTTTAGAGAAAATCATCTTAGAATTTCCTCATTTAGTATAATTTGCACATAGATTTGTCATATATAGCATCTATAATGTGGTGATATGTTGCTTATGTCCCTAATTTCTTCAGGGTTTTTATCATGAAGAGATATTGAACTTTATCAAGGGATTTTTCTTCATAGACTGAGATGAGATTGAGAGGGATCATCTGATCACGTGATTTCTAACCTGAAATCTACTTAAATGTTGTATTATACTTATTGATTTGTGTATGCTGATCTAGCCTTGCCTCAGAATGAAATCTACTCAGTTATGGTGTATGATCTTTTTAATGTGTTCTTGAATTCTATTTACAAGAATTTTGTTGAGAGTTTCCATAGTCATGTCCATTAAGAAACCTTGGCATATTTTTGTTTGTTTGTTTGTTATGTCCTTATCTGGTTTTAGTATCATTACACCAGGGATCTAAAGATCACTTGATAATTCTAGCCAGTTTCATTTCCACAGTATTTGTAGAAAAAATCTGGTAGTGTTCCTTTGTGTGTGTGTGTGTGTGTGTGTGTGTGTACATGTGAAAGGCAAAGAAGATAGCAGGTATCTTCTACTACAACTATATTTTTTGAGAGAATCATGGAATCCTTGTTGTGGATGGTCAGCAAGCTCCCAGGATCTACCTATATCACAACCACCACCACCACCCAACACCACCACCACCACCACCACCATCACCACCACCTCCACCACCTCCACCACCTCTACCACCTCCAC
>LOJH01004873.1:6264-21551 GCA_001685095.1 Ellobius talpinus
TGTGTGTGTGTGTGTGTGTGTGTGTGTGTGTGTGTGTGTGTGTGTACAGGTACAATGGCATATGCTTCAAGATCAGAGAACAACTTTTAGGAGCTGGTTTTTTCCAAAGATCAAAGATGGGTTGTCCTGCCTGCACTCAATCACATCTATCTGCTGAGGCATCTCATTGACTCTGCCTTGTAGCTTTGAGTATTGTTTCTTTGCTTGTATTTTTTTGTTTTATTTATTTATTTTATTTGTGTATATGTGTGGGTATATGCATATGCCTCTACAATATGTGTGGAGGTTGAAAGACAATCTGCTGGATTCAGTTTTCCTTTCACCATGTGGGTCTCAGGGATTGAACTCACTCGGATTGTCAGAGTTGATGGCAAAGTTCCTTTACCCACCTATCTGTCTTGAAAACCCTTTGTATTTTTGGCATCTTGGCTCAGATGTATCATGGGTTCTCTGGTCATGTCTGTTTGACCTATATGTCTATATGATCATGTCTAAGTACTTCCTTTGTTGGATGTCTATTTCTTTCTGTTGGTTTGGGAAATTTTCAGATACAATTTCAGTGAATAGGTTGTCTGAGCCATTAACTTATTTCCTTATATAAGCCATTATCTTAGTTCCTTTTCCTTTATTATGGATTCTTAGATTTGGTTTCTTGGAAATTTTATTTTCTTTGTATTTATCTGTATATGTTACTGTCTTAACCTTGTCTTCCATCCCTGAAATTGCTTTCCTGATTCATCTTGTTTGTGGATACTTTCTGCTTTTGATTTGATTTGATTTGATTGACTGGTCCTTTAGTTTCTAGAATTTCTATTTAGTTCTTTTTCAGCTTCTAAATTTCCTTACTAAATTTTTCATTCACATCTTAAAGGTTTTCCTCCAAGTGACTGATTTCTTCAGTCCACACTGGTTAACTTTCTTGTATGAGTCTTCAATTGAGTTTGTAACTTTCTTTTCTTGAATTGAATTCCTTATTGTTTATTTGATTCTGTGGTCATTGGCACATTTTGTAAATAGGACTCACATCTTCTCAAAGCTCAGCTGTCTCATCATCTTTTCTCCAGTCCTGAAAAGCAGCCTTGTTTGAGGCAGTGCCTTAACTTTTTTTTTAGCTTCTTTGTTGTGTTTTACACATCTGTTGGAATTTGTGTTCTACTTTGTGGTTTATCTCCCTTTTTTCTCACTAATTCTGTTTGTGAGTCCTCTTGTTCTGTTGTCTTTACTTGGGTAAATGTCAGGAAAGCTAACTGTAGTAACAACTATGATGGTATGACAGCAGTCCCAGTGTCAGCTGCAGAAGACAATGTCCTTCACCGGTTTCCCTACTGTAAGGTGGGAATGAGTGCTAAGTTGAAGAGAATGTAGTTTATTGTTAGGATTTTTGCTTTGTTTTGTTTTTAGAGTCAAAGCTTTCAATGTTAAGGAGTGAGGGAAAATTTGGGGTTAGCAGTATGCAAAGCAGTAAAGTACTACTGTTTACAGGTTCAGAGAAAAGGGTAGACTAAGAGCCTTTTCTAAGAATAAAATACAAAAGTATACATACAAAACATTATGTTTTAAAGTATTCTTTTTATTCTTACTTTTATTTAGTTATTAGTGAGGGTCATGCATGAGATTAGGTGCACATGTGACGGTCAGAGGACAACTTATAGGAGTCAGTTCTCTCTACCTCGTGGGTCCTGCAGATCAAACATAACGCTTGATAGCAAGTGACTTTGCCCACTGAGTGCCATCTTGCTGCTCTCCCCTTTAAGATTTTAAAGTATAAATACAAAAACAAAAGTAGAAAAAATTTAAAATATAAATACCAAATGAGTATTTGTCAGCATAATAGTATAATAATGGCTTTGTGTTTTATTATAAATGGTAAACTTTATATGTCATAAACAAAATTCTTATATTTTGTTTATAAAACTAATCATTTTTAAAATAGATTTATAAATGGGCAGTTAGCATTATTTTAGATTTATTAATTAAAATATTTTAGTGATGCTTTACATGTTAATAAGCACTTTTTTTCCCCTTTCCCAGGGAATGGATTTGTAAACTCAAGGGCCTCTCCAAATTTGATTGGAAATACTGGTGCAAATAGTTTAGGCAAAATTATGCCTACAAAGTCTCCCCCTCCACCTGGTGGTGGCAATCTTGGAATGAATAGTCGGAAACCAGATCTACGGGTTGTCATTCCCCCTTCAAGCAAGGGCATGATGCCTCCACTTGTAAGTTGACCCACTCTTTGGCTCTCTTCTTTAAACACAGTTTATTATAGGCTGTATCTTTCTTTGAGGTTTGCTCGGCCTCCATAGTGTCTATTTCATTTTCTTAATGAATTTTCTATTCAAAATTAGGATTTTAAGAGAGAAATCTATTTTAAGTGTTTAAAAACCAAATTACAGAAATAAGGAGTAAAACTGCTTAATGCTATTTAAAATAGAAGCTGAATATGCAGAGGTTAATTACGCTCAATTTTAATTTTGCCAAGCTAAAACTTTATTTAGAGATCTGATTCCAGTTTATGAATTAAACATGTCATTTCTGTTCTCTACTTGGCATACTTTCAGTAATATATTACATGGTTTTTTGTGAGCCATAATGAAATTATTTGTTAGGAAATTCTGTATACGAATGAGAACTATTGTAGAATATCTAGGGAAGATGTTTGCGAACTGGAGAGGATTATTCTCTAAATAATTTTCTGCTTATTTCTTTCAAATGACCCTTCTCATTCGGCAGAATACAATGCTCCCTATTGTACCTCTTGGCAATGTCTTTACGGTTCTGGTGCCATTTGCTTTTTAATTGTCTTTTCCTGTGAAGAACAGAGGGTGTATCTTCCTTAGCTTCTTATAGAAAATCTTAGAATATATATGCAAGTTTTAAAGACATTTTTAGTTCATCAGCAGTTTGACTATTACCATACTAAATGATATGCCAGGTGCGCATTCTACTGTGCCATTTGTGTTTTTGTTAACTGGAAATGATGCTACCAGGCTCAGGTAGTGATTCTACATTTGTATAATTTTTCATAGATTCAATGCATTAGTAATTTGTTTGGGTTATTTTTTCATTTGATTCTCAATCAGATTATGATCATGGCTAGATAGAGATGAGAAAATGCAACTAAAATTTACCACTTGTCCATAATAACGGTGCACATATCCAGAATCTTTAAGTCATAATTTGTTTAAATCTCAAACTCAGATTTTTTTAAAGTGCTTTCATTTGGAAAAACAGGAAATTTAAAATGAATTGCTTTCAGCTTTAGACTCGAAAAAAATGCTTCACTATGTAGTAGGCTTCCCTTTCCTTGAGCCCATTTTAGTGCTACTAATTCACAATGATCAGACGGCGTGGAGACTAGAGAAAGAGGGTTACTGTTGAAAAAGGCATTGGTACTATTGTGACTAGTGAATTGCTGGAGGGCGAACATGCACCAGCAGAACCTCATGAAGTTACTGAAGCCTTGGTGTAGGATGAGTCGTCATCTCTACAGGCTTTTCACTGTGAACCTCACTGAGTGCACCACATCAAACAAAATATGACATGGAAAGACTTCCTAAAAACCCAGCTGCCACTGCAGTAAGACAGACTTTATCTAACTCTTTCTCTTTTCCATGAAATAAATACTGATGAGATCTCACTGTATCTGGAAATGGAGAAAGGACAGTATTTCTGCCAGTAGTTGAGAAGCAAGAAGACACGGTGGGTACCATGAGAGTGACAAGGTGACTGAGGAGGCAGTCTGGCACATCACAGAAGGAATGATAGAATGGGATAGTCACTGGGGGAAACTGGCCTACCCATCTCCCACCTTCAGAGGGGTTTGGATGGAAGCATTTTTGGTAAATATACTGAAAGTACCTACAGCAACAAAAACTTTCAAGCCCGGTCTAGTTCCTGAGAAAAGTAACTAAAACTTTGCCATGGCAGGCCCGTAGTAGGAGATACGAGAAGATCCGAAGCCAAGCAGTATCTGAGAGCTGCAGGACGTTAGCATAGTGCAGCATGTCTGGAATTTTAGTTGCAAAAAAGAGAACAGTAGAAACAATGGTTCAAAGGAGATAACAAACATTAAGTAGAATAAATACTTTCAATGCGAATGTGCACACATATACACATGCACATTCAAACTGCTAAAAGCAAAGGGCAAAGAGAAATTCTTAAAGACAGTTAGTGAATAGAAACACATGGCTTACAAACCAAAGATAGGATATTACTACCATACTTCTCTTCAAACTGGTTAACAACGAACAATAATAAACCCAAAAAACTCAGATCTCTGTACTCAGCAAAAATGTTTTAAAAAAAAATAAATGCAAAGCCTTTTCAAACAGAAAACAGGAATTTATTGCCAACAGAACTATTCTACAAGAAATGTTAGAGTCTTCTTGAAGAAGTTGTAATAGCCGTATCTTGACTATATGCAGCGAAACAGAACAAAGGGAATAAATGAATGGAATAAGCAGTTTATAAACCTTTTACTTTAGAACAGCTTTTGATTAATTTGAAAGATTGCTAAAATCATAAAATTCCCTTTTATCTCATACATAATTTAACAGTTTATACTACTATGGTACAGTTATTAACATTAATGACAATTATTGTAAATTATTATTAACTGAAGTTCATAGTCACACACGTTAGTTTTAAACTTCATCTCTCTATGCCAGGAGCCAGACTAGGTCACATGGCATATTTCACTCATTAATCATGTCGTCTTCAACTCTTCTAGGCTATGAGAGTTTCTAAGGCTTTGCTTAAAAGACTTTGGCATTTTTTGAGGTGTGCTGCTTACATGTCTTAGAATGTCCTCCAGCTGAGATTTGTTTGATGCCTTTTCAGATGAGCCTGGAGTTACTGAGTTAGGAAGGTAGGCCACATAACTAAGGTGTCTTTTTTTTATATTGTTACAAGAGATGTTTATGGAACTGTTTACCAAGACAGAACATTCTATTTCATAAAATAAAACTTAGAAATCAGTCTTGGAAAGATACCAGGAAAAAAATTCTTAGTTTAGAAATTTAATAGTAAATTTACTTTTAAAAGTAATATTTTCCTTAATTCTTCAAGAATTTCATACAGTATATTTTGATCATATTCACCCCCTCTTACCCACCTAAATTTGTGTCCTCTTTTTTAAAAAACAAAATAAAACTTATAGAGTCTAGTTTGTGGTGTCAGTATGGGTACTGTCCTGCAGTGTGACTGACCTGGCAGGGGCCACACCCTTAAAAGAAACTGACTCTCCCTTTCTCAGCAGCTCTCAGTTGCCAGTAGCTCCTCAGCTAGGGATGGACTGCCAGGATTTTGTCTGGCTTCAGCATGCACAGATCTTACACATGCCACCACAGTCACTGAGCTTTCCTGTATATAACTGCTCTTCCTTGACGTCAGCCACCACCTCCAACCTCTAAAACCTTTCTGCCCTCTCTTCTATTAGGATCCCTGAGCCTTATATTTTTAAATAATCTGTGGGCCTCAGAAAAAAAAATCGAGAAATTTAGCAATACACATAGCTAGTAGTCAGTGGTTAAGAGTGCTTCCTGCTCTTATGGAGAACCATGTTTCAGTTATCTGGACCTGTATCAGGTGGGTAACTCCAGCTCCAGGGGATCTGATGCTCTCTTCTGGCCTGCATGGGCACCCGTATTCCTGTCTGTAGGCATGCACACATACACATAATTTAAAGTAAAACATTTTTTTTAAATGTTAAAATAAGCAAATTAAATAGACCTATAACTGCTAAGGAAATAGAAACAGTCATCAAAAGTCTCCCAAACAAAAAAATCCCAGGACCAGTTGATTACAGCACAAGATTTTCGAAGAAAAACTAATACCAATACTCGTCAAATTACTCCATACAATAAAATCAGAAGGAGCATTGCCAAACTTTCTATGAGGCTACAGTTACCCAGATATCCAAACCACACAAAGACATTACTAAGAAAGAGAANAGAAAAATCATCCACCATGATCAAGTAGGCTTCATCCCAGAGATGCAGGGATGGGGATGGTTCAGCATATGAAAATATATCAATGTAATCCACCATATAAACAAACTGAAAGAAAAAAGCCACATGATCATCTCATTTAATGCTGAAAAGGCCTTTGACAAAATTCAACACCCCTTAATGATAAAAGTCTTGGAGAGAGCAGGGATACAAGGAACATACCTAAACATAATAAAGGCAATATATAGCAAATTAACAGCCAACATCAAACTAAATGGAGAGAAACTCAATGTGATCCCACTGAAATCAGGGAAAAGTAAAACATTTTAAAAATACACATCACTAACTGAAAATGAAAATACAGACTACCAAAATGTTGAGGACCATCCAGAGTACTGCTGGACGAACTATATATATATATATATTTAATTGCTTATATTTGTTGAGGGGGTGAGGGGGAAGGTCAGGGATTGTGAGATGGCTTAGCAGTTGTCTTTGTTAGAGTTTCTATTGTAGTAAAACACCATGACCAAAAAGCAAATTGGGGATGAAAGGGTTTATTTGGCTTATACTTCCATATCACTGTACATCATCAAAGGAAGTCAGGACAGGATATCAAACAGTGCAGGAACATAGATGGAAGCAGCTAAATGCAGAGGCCATGGAGGGGGTGCTGCTTACTAGCTTGTTTCCCATGGCTTACTCAGCCTGCTTTCTTATAGAGCCCAGGAATGGTACCACTCACAATGGACTGGACCCTTCCAATTAACCACTAATTAAGAAAATACCCTACAGGCTTGCCTGCCATCCAAAGTTATGGAGGTGTTTTCTTAATTGAGGTTCCCTCCTCTCAGATGACTTCAACTTGTGTCAAGACATAAAACTATCCAGCACAGCAGATAAAAAGTCACCTGCTGCTGAAGTGATTTCAATCCTAATAACTCACATGATAGATAGAACCGACTCCTGCACATTGACCTGCACACACACCTCTGTGTGCCTTCTTAGAGAATAGACATTTTTTGATAAAAATGAAAAGAATGTCCTAAATCAGTAACTACAGCTTTTAGTTTGAGAAAAACCAGCAAATTTAGTTAGCCCAGAGCAGCAAAGAAAAGGGGAAGATAAAGAGCAGAAATTAAGGAATTTTAAAATGGTTATAGAGGAAAGCAATAAAATAACAACAACCAAAAAAAAACTTTTTGTCTGATTAATTGATAATTTTCTAGCCATTAAATCAAAGACAGTAAGAAGACCCAAGTATAAATGCCAAGAATAGAAAGAGGTACAAAATTCAAATGATATGAAAAGATAAGGGAATGGCACAGACAGACCTGTTCCATAGATTTAATGGCTTAGGTAAAAAAACAAATTCCTTGAAAGATACAGACTACCAAAAAATTACTCAACTAAATAAGAAATTGAATTCCTTGTTTTTAAAGCCTTTCAAAGTAGAAATTCTAGGCCTAGATGGTTTCAGTGGCAAATCTTACCAAACATTTAAGGAAGAATAGCAACTCCCAAAATCTTTCAGGAAAGAACAAACAAACAAAAAAACTAAAGAACACTGGCCACTCATTTTATTAGGCCAACATCACTCATAATACAAAGTCAGAATAAGGCATTGTAAGAAAAAATAACTGTAAACCAGTATGCTTCATGGACACACAGAAACCCCCAACATTTTTTGGCAAATCAGTGTATCTCTGTATAAGAAGGATAATCAGTGATGACATTCAGGCAAATTTCATCTCAGAAATGCAAGAGAGATTTTGTATTTGAAAATTAGTCAACACAAATCACCATATTAGTAGGATATGACATTTCATGATACAAAGCAAAACCTATGAGTAGAGTAGAAAAGATTTTACTTACCCACAAGGTCATCTCCAAAACTGTAGCACACAGCACCTGTCTTTGGCCAGTGTAAGAAGCTAGTCAGTTCTTGTCTGTCATCACAGTTCACATTCGTGGAAGCCCTAGCCAGTGTAGTTAAAAATGAAAAATAAGGTGTATTAATGTGGAGAAGGAAGAAAAGTACAGTTTCTGTTCATAAGGGACTCAGTCTTCCATACTGAAAAGCACGAAGAACCCCCCACCCAAACAAACAGCACTGGTGCATATCTGTAGGGCCTGTCAGTGAGTTTAGCAAGATCAGAGAACAAGGCCAGTATGGGCAATCTGTTGTGTTATATTAACAATGAACAAGTAGAATTTGACATTTAAAATAGTACAAATCATTTCTAAAATATATATGGAAAGGCGAAAGACCTAAAATACAAAAGACACTACTTGGTTTTTAAGACCTACTCTAATGCTTCGCCAGTTCCAAATGTGGTGTTGACAAAAGGGTAAGGCAGTAGGCCATTAGAGGATGCATATATCTAGCTGGGCTTGGCAGAGGGATTGAGTCAGGTCTATGGAGAAAGGGTACTTAGTCTAGCTTGTGGCATTGAAATAATTAAATACCCATTTGCAAAAAATAAATAAGGAAATTTGATTCATATTTATGTTTCATGTAAAAACTAGTTCAGAATGGATCATAGACTTAGTTAGTATGTGAAACTGCAAAATATAGGAGAAAACCATACAGTGATCCATAAGGGAAGAAATTAAATATTAGAATTCACAGGAATTTAAAGTTGCTCTATAAAAGGCACTATCCAAAGAATAAAAAGACAAGTGATAAATTAAGAAAAAATATTTGCAAATCACATATCCAGATAAGGGTTTATTTCTAGAATACATTTTAAAGAACTCTTAAAACTCAAAAATAGAAAATATACAGTCCACTTTTTAAAATGAGTACAAAAATCATTTTTCAGCCTGCTCGAAAGTGTTGATTTGGGGTTCATTGTACTGGAGGTCATAGTAGCCAGGTTGTCACCATTCACACAGATTTTCTATGTATACACATAACTTGCCAGCATGTATTTCCTAGTTCTGTCATCTAGTATCGGAGTGGGCTTGGTGCTGTGATCGTGGCACTGTTCTCTAATTCAAAGACTAGGGCTCCTTGGAGAAGTGGTGGGCTGTAGAACTAGTGTAGGGAAGCACAAGATGAGCCAGAGGGGCCAGGGAATACGGATGTAGTTAGGAAAGGGTTGCAGGGACCAGTCTCCCGAAAAGACATCCCAGCTGCCAAAACTAGAAAAATTTAAATTACAGTAGTTTGAGGTTATAATCCAAGGAGTAAGAAATGCTGACTGCATCATTCACACAAATACGGTTGAATAAATAAAGAAGACGTGACACCTCCTCCTTAGATAGCAGATCTCATTAGTAAATTTGGAAGAGTAGAAAGAATAGTACAACAGACACAAATTGTAGGCAAGCCAGTAAGTTTAAAGTGAAACATTATTTACTTTAGGTCAGGTATTCTTCCAAAAGTTCATGTGTTCCATTCCACCAATACCAGTGGAATCTTAGTGAAGTGCAAAGCCTTCCAAATGCAGTAGTCACTAGCCTCAGCCATTTCTTTGGAATGTTAGCCTCAGAGTAATGGGATGCTAAGCTGGGTAAGGGGTATGAAGGTGCTCTCTTTGCAGGGTAAAACACAAATGTGCATAACAGAGAATATGCCTGGCTGAAAAGAGCAACCATTTAGCATGGTTTTTTTGCTCACCTTGCTAGTAGGCAGTACCTGCTAGGAGCTTTCAGAAATTAAAAAAAGTCACTTAAAGCACAGAAACGTGTGCTAGAAAGACCCAAACTACATTTGAAAACTGCTTAATAAATTTACATCTAGTCACAGTAAAAGGAAACAAAACCACGAACCCCTGTGGAAAATTAAAAATTTGTCTCATAAACTTCTATCTATCTGTAGAATCAAGTATACACTGTATTTTACACACACAAGAGTTTGGCATTATTTTGCTGTCTGTTGGAGATACTGAAATGATAAGTCTGACAATAGCTGAACTGCATTTTACCCACTTGTATGTAAGACTTGTTTTGTTGAATAATAATCAACCCCTCCTTCACTCATTCATTGAAGAGAAACCCACATTAAGATTATGGCTTCCGAGCCAGGCGGTGGTGGCACTCTCCTTTACTCCCAGCACTCAGAAGGCAGAGGCAGGCACATCTCTGAGCTTGAGGCCAGCCTGGTCTACAAGAACTAGTTCCAGGTCAACTAAGGCTGTTATAAAGAGAAACCTTGTGTTGGAAAAACAAAAAAAACAAACAAAAAAAATGACTTCTTTATCAGTGAGGCTAAGGACACTTTCAACTTGGAAGAAATTTGACTTAATAAAATGGAAATAACAATAAGCAGTCTCTAGCATATTAATGTTTCATAAATGCTTAAAAAAGAAAACATGTTCATTTTTTTGCTATTTGTAGATTTTAATTTCACTTTTCTACCCATCTTTATTTTTTTCATATGCAAGGTTTTAATCCCCTAATATAGTTTTATTCATGTGAATACAATGATTTACAAGTGGTAAGCATATATTGTTACTCAAAACTGGAGCATTTATTGGCAGACATGTGCTGTGTTTTATAATGCTGTGCTGGCCACCGGAAAACAAAGCACACAATGGTTTCCTAATAGCAGAGTCTGGTAGGAGACAGACATGTAGACTGTATGGCCAGGGGGTTAGTAATGCAGGGTTTAAGATGTGTAATGTAAGTACAGCGCTGCACTTGGAAGTGTCCAGGAGCGTTTACTGTGTAAGAAGGCCCATGTAAGAGTAGGCAGGGTTAGGGGGTAGGATGGGGCTTTAAATTCTTGGCTAGAGAATTTAAAAGAACTTTTGATATTTTGAAAAAAATCAACTATAATATAGAGGCAAGTAATTTACATTTGGTATGCATGTAACCTCTGTAAAGTTCCCAGCAGCCACTAGAATTCTGTGTCATGTTTTTTCTAAAGAAAGATCTTGTTGCAAGTACCAACAGTCTTAGTTAACTCTCTTATCCCTCTTATGTGCTGAGTACAGTCGGAGGAAGAGGAATTGGAGTTGGTGAGTGTGGTTTCCTGCTTGAAGGGAGTTGAAAAATATATGCAAAGTAATAATTATTTTAAATGTTTTAATCTAACCAGTGTTTTTGTTACACAGATTTTATTTGTTTTCTGCTATTCAAATATTTTTAATTAAGAAAATCATTCACTGATACTACTGACCCTAGTTTTTTTCTTTATTGTTGTATATATTAGTCCATTTTATTTGGGGGGCAGAGGGGAGACATATTGAAATAACTTATAAAAACAATAGCTGCCCCTGAGTACAAGACACCTCAAACTTTTTCTTCTGCGGAAATACACAAAATACCTTATGTTGCTCTCCAAATTATTAAAGTATTTTTAGAAAATGACTTCACCCTCAGAGTCCCTCAGATTGTAACACAGAATCTTGTGTTATGTTTCTTTCAAAAAGATTACATCATTTTTGGTGAGGTCACCTTTTTCAGAGTTGGAATTATTTCATCCTGAATGAGACAGTCTGAACCACAAGGGGGTACCCTGTTTACGGAAAGAAATATCAGTAATTAACATACACAAATTTACTTTTTATCAGAAGATATTTGGTTTTTAAAATCAGCTTTTACCAAAACAAGCACTTCTGTTGTCTTTTCTTCTGGAAAATAAACTTGACTAAAAGTAACTTAGCTCTTTGTTGGGAACTAAAACCCAAACGTAACAAATGTCATCATATGCATTCCAAGTGAGTTGCTAATTATATGACTCTCGTTTAAGGGGAATGAAAACTTGTAAGTGTTCAGGTTTTAGCATGGACAGGTTAGTGCATGAGAGCATGGGGTATAAAGGCATCCATTGGCTTCATTTCTTTATTACTACGTGTTTGTGCATGCTGGTGTGTTTTGCACAGTTGGTTTTCTTTTCAAATAAGGTTATCTGTTCTCCACCCTTAAAATAAGAGATGGCCCTGTATTTGCTCTGTGTTTGCTTGTTTTGGATGTCATTTTGTATTGGTATCTGAAATACACTGATTAGCTAAATGTGTTGGTAGATTATACAGTGAATACCTTTGGGGGAAATGCTTTAGTTAAGGATACCATTAATGGTTGCAATTATGGTTCAAACTGGAATAATTTATCTTATACTGGGTCCCACTGTTTAACCTTAACTAGTTGTCCTAAATGCTTTCCTTAGTTATCTAACATTATGTTGCCCTCTAGTGGTTTTGAAAGTCACTTATTCATGGGATACATTGCTGCAGAGATTTGGTGGGCAGAACAATATAATGGAGTGTCACCCAAGTCTTTGAAGTCATACCAGGAGGTTGCCGTGAAGGTGAAGCCTAGAATGGGGATAGCCCACACCAAACCATCTCAACACTATATTTTTTTCACCTAGTTTGGTTTGAGACCAAATTAAATTCAGAGTAAATCCCTCACCAGCTCATTGAAATTGTTGACTAGATGCTGAGACTAACATGTGTCTCCACCTGTCATGCCAGTGTATGTCAGGGTATGACTTTGTCTTCCTTGAAGTAACACATAACTGCAGAATCTCAGAGATAGTTTCTGAATGTGTTGAAATCATAAAAATAAGAAAGATAACCAGAAACTGTTACCACTCACATTCCTAAGCTAGTTCAGACTAAAAATTAAATCAGTTGAAAATGCAAAATAGAACCAGAAATTCAGTCCACTAGAACTTAGAAAGTTACTCAAAATGGTCCATGCCCTAGAATAATTGTTTGATGGCTCTGATCCAGAGTGAAAGGACAAAAAGCAGCCCAACTCCCAGACCTGTGTTGAGGGCTTTTTTTTAAACTTTATCTTATTTTATCATAAATCATTTTATCTCATTACAGATTTAGTGGAATAGCTATGGATAAGAGGAATATAAATATATTTGTCTGTTAAAATCACCAATAATGTAAAATTTTTAACTACAGAACGTGTCTGGGGACTGTGAGAATGCTGTCGTGGGCTCTTTTCTAATATTCTTTTTGATTGTCAGCAGGAGCACTGGAAGCCAGGCAGGACAGACAATAAATTTAATTAAAGAGTTAGAGAAGGGAAGTGATTTTTCTCCAGACATAAGAAAGGATGACTAAAACCTGGTAGTATACCCGTACATTATATGGTATTTCAGATGATTTATAGAAGATACAAACTAACATGAAAGAAGCTGGAGTCTAGAATTCTCTTCAAAATACCACATTCACATTTAGCCGACTGTCTTCATTCATCTCATGACATTCTGAAATCAGTGATAGAGAACCTCTGGTCTCATTCAGACTCTTCAGAACCTGTGGGCACCACACAATACTTTTACTATTGTGAAAATACAATCATCAGGCTATGACTTCGTTCATAAAAACAAATTATAGTTGTCCTTTAGCTTTCTTGTATACAAACTGTGGAGTGATTTCTGTTCTCTGATCCCTGATTTTTGGAAAATGTCCACTTTAGGTCAGTGTGGAAAAAAACTGATGCTATCATACTCTTAATAATGGAAGACAGAGACTATCCTAAAATAGCTTCATCATTTAAGAGGTGACTTTTTTTTGGCCAGGCTTTTAATATGCAGGCCTTTTAATTCCCAAAGTCAGGAGGCAGGGGTAGATGAATCTGTGAGTTCAAGGCAAGTCTGGTCTAGATAGCAAGTTTCAGGCCAGCTACATAGACCCTGTTTCTCCCCACCCCACCCCCCAAAAAAAGAACTTGATTTTATTTATTCCCACCCTGGCTAAAATAATACTATGTAGATACAGCCAGTCAGTAAGTATTTAGTAGCACTCCATTCAAAGCCCTTTGAAAAGTATATTATTTAAAAACTTATAGCCTTTTCTTTCAAAACACTGGGAGGCCAGAACGACACAGACCTGAATGTGCTGTTAAAACCTAGGTCCCCTGCAGGGTAAGCAGGGGAACCTAGGACACCGCTGCATGGATAAGCCACAACTTAAAACATTAGTGTATAAGGGCTGTAAAGGAAGTAGTTTTGCTTCCAGTACTCTTAGATTTATAATCTCAGGTATTCAAATGACTTTGGCTGCTATCAGCCTTTAAAACCTAAACAGACTTTTAATGTAGCCTGACAATACTTGCAATGACATCAAGTCCTCATTAAGCTAGCACACAAAAGTGTTATTGCCTGTAAAATTAGTTTCTATTTTAAGACAATGCATCTGGTATTAATATGCTGTATTTTTAAAAGGGGGAAATGAATAATTACTATAAAACAGATATCTTAAAATTAAATATTTAGTTATTCCCATTAGTATCTTTAAGATTTTCATATCACTGCTTCAGGAAATAATGGTATTTACATAAAACTGTGAAAAGTGTCACATTCAAATTGAAAGCTATTTTTAAAATATTCAGTCTGAACATAAATATCATATAATTACACTTAATCTTTTTTCTGATGTCTCACAGAATGCCCAAAGGATAAGCAGCTCTCAAGCCGCTCAGCCTCTCGCCACCCCTGTAGTGTCTGTGACAACTCCGAGCTTGCCTCCTCCACAGGGACTCGTGTACTCAGCAATGCCGACAGCCTACAACACTGGTGAGCCATCTCTGGGCCTTTTTCTGGACTCTGTTTTTAGCATTTTCTAAATAAGATGTACTTTTTAAATTTTTTTGCATGTTTATTGAGACTATTGTCTCTGTTTTTTTTCAAATTTAAATATATATTTTAAAAATACTAAACCTTTAAAAAGTTACATAAAATGAATTGATAATAGATATAAGCTATTGCTCCAATGTGTCTTTTTAGTGCTTTTGATTTTATCTTATTTCAGTTTGGGTTTTTTGTTGTTTTTTATTTGAGACAGGGTTTTGGTGGGGGTGGGGTGTGTGTGTGTGTGTGTGTAACAGTTCTAGACATGACTAGTCTCATTCACAGAGATCCACCTGCTTCTGTCTCAAAAGTGTTGGGCCAATGCCTGGCCTTTTACTGCTTCTTGACAAAGAAGCAAGTAGCTGTTGTCAAGTGTGGCCTGCATTCAGCCAAGGATGGTTGGAGCCAATTGCTTAGCTGCTTTTATGTAGTCTCTTATTATACAGTATCTTGTCCTTCCACACTTCCAAAATCAGATTATCTGTCTCCATGCTGTAAACCTGCTTTGGGAAAGGACAGAGCTCCCTTAGGGGTGTGGCTGATGTTTTTTGCTGTGCCAGGCAAGATGTTTTTCCTCCTGTATCTACTTGTTTGGTCTGTTTTTGTACCTGCAGATGAAAATGATCACCTTCTTTATTTATCTTTATTTACCCCATTGCCAGCTTCTGCTGCTGAGAATAGGTTTTCATTCGATAGTTTTTAGATTTCATCTTAAACTACTCTTAAGATTGTTAAGGGCTGCTGGAGAGATGGCTCAGAAGAGCACTGACTGCTCTTCCAGAGGTCCTGAGTTC
>LOJH01004873.1:21613-32297 GCA_001685095.1 Ellobius talpinus
ATGGTGGCTCACAGCCATCTGTAATGAGATCTGGTACCCTCATCTGGCCAGCAAACATACAGACAGACAGAACACTGTATACATAATAAATAAATGAATCTTTAAAAAAATTGTTAAGGGCTGTTAAGAAAGTTTGAGTGTTACAGTGGTGCAAGGAAGTCACTCTTTTATGATGCTCATAAGTGGACTGTGGTGGAGCTCTCCTAATTTTAGACTAGGGTAAGTGCTTTGGCACCAGCACTAAAACTGCTGTGTGGCTCTACCTGGAGGGACAGGCAGTCTATACATTTGATTGGCACTTTAACTCCAAGTGCTAGTCCTTGTCATGGGCTTGTTGACAAAGGAAGGCTTAGGGAGGCCTTTACCTTCCCAGCCATCAGTACGGAAAAGACCCTGCCCCAGTCCATGAGAGGTATAGTAGCCTGTAAATTGTAGCCCACTGTTGGCGTGTTACACACAACTCATTCTAGAAAAGGCCGGAGCATAAGCATTTATAGAAATTCTATTACAGTCCATCAGTCACTTGGTGTATAAGAGATTCTCAGTTAAGGACATAACTTTTTTTTTCAGATGAGGAAACAGGTACAGCTTAGCTGGTAAGCATGTGAAGGGAAGTCCTACACTGTTGGATTTTCTACACTCTTCAATTGAGAAGATAGGGAGGAAGAAAGCTTGAGAGGTCAGATGCTCAGATGAGTGAAGCTGAGAAGACCAAGTTTGGACTGGGTGTCAGACTTAAGATTGCAGTCTACTGAGTGTCTCATTGCAGGTGTTCCAGTGTCCTTGAAATTCTACTGCAATACTCATCTTTATAAATGCTAATCGTTTCTAAAGAATGTGTATGCCTATAAGCACTTTAAAATACTGAATACATATATTTTTACAAAGTCTCTAAGGAATTACTAAAGCGCATGGGTGGAGTCAGCCTCCCTTAAAACCATCTGTCTCTTTCTAATCTTCAGTCCCATTTCATGTAAAGTCACTTTTACTCTGCTTCTTAGAATGTCTGTTTTGTTTAATTTTGCCATGTTATTGTGTATATTATTTTCCTTTCTCTATGTACTTGGTGTCAAGCCTACATCGCAGGCAATAAATAAAGAAATTAATGAATGAGCCTCTTTTAAAAATAAAAATAAAGTAGTTTGAATCCCATAGATACTTCCTCATGTCCACCAGAAACATCACTTGCAGCGTCAAGATGTTGTGAATGTATTCTACAGATATGTATTGGACATGTATGATGGGTACCCAAGCAGCACTAGGAAAGACCTCTTCCTGTTGTGTCAGGTCCTGTCTATCAGCAAGGACACAGGCAGGAGTCCACTAGGGAGGGTGGATGTCACAGGCAGGGCAGTTAGAGCTGAGCTTGAGAAGGGGATTTGTTGGGTCTGTTACGGGTTGCTCGTGTTGTCTTGGGAGCATTGGGAAGCAGAAGAAAGTTTATCAGGAGTGTCACAGTCATATTTGTTGTTTTCAAAAATGTCATTTTGGCTCCAGTGGTTGTAGGAGATGATGGTTCTGTGGTTAAGACTTGGTGCTAATCTTGAAGAGGCCCCAATTTGGACCCCAGCACCCATGTCAGGTGGGTCCCAACTTGCCTGTAACTCCAGCTCCAGGCGAGTCCAGCACCCTCTTTTGGCTTGTGTGGGAACTTTCACTCATGTGCACAGACACACATACACATAATTAAAATAATAAAAAACAAAATCTTTTGTTTTTTAACTGAATGCCAATAAGTCATAGAGAGGTAGTTTAGTGTTCCAAGTAATAGTTTTCTTTTTGGAGCCTGCACTAGAGTAGTGTGAGCCCACAGGAACCCTGACCAGCTGGAGAGATGATGGCAGGTAGGATTGACCAGGCTGAGTTGTTGATGGTGGTGGAGTCAGAGAGCAGCAGGGAAGGAATGTTAATACTCAGTTAACACCACTGTATGAGCCATTGGTGTGTTGGTGCAAATTACCAAGAAAGGAAGAGCAGCTTTCAGGAGAACATGAGCCTGGTTATTATGCCAGAATTAAGGTGTTTGTAGAGATAGCCAAGTGGGACATGTCAAGTGGGTGTCTGGACAGGCCAAGAAGTTGAAAGAGAGTTGTGGACTAGAAGTGTCCCTAGGGCAAGCATCCAGCCTCTTTGGGGATGGCTGAGACTTTCTGGGCATGTCAAGTATGAAAGGATAGCCACCTAGAAACCTAAGTGCCAACTACAGTGTCTCAATTCAGTCTTTTTTTCCCCTTAATTCAGTATGAAAACCAAATGCTTTAAACACCTTTCTTGAGACATGAGAAGAAAGTTAAAAGTAGAAGTCTTTGCCCCCTTTTCTCTGAAATAAATGGAAACCCAAGTGTTAATGATGAGCTGATGGGACTTAATGTCCTAAGCCTTGGTTGCATTGATTATAACTGAAGCATTCGCAGAAAAGGACTTGTGTGTCATAGAAAGATATTCATGAACTTGAGGTGATTTGTGCAGTAAGGGAGCCATTAAAACAAATGTAGATCATTGTGTCATGGTATAAGTTCAATGTCTTTGTTCTAAGCCTGGCACATAAGAAAGCTTGTCTCTGCTGTCTTACTTAGAATCAAGATGTATTGATCCAGGTTCAGTCCAGTGTGTCTCTTGGTCCCAGAGGGAAGGCATATTTATCTAGAATAATAACTGGAGAGGAACACTTCAGCATGACTGGCTTGTAGTAATAGGAACCTTCTTTTGTAGATTACTCACTGACCAGCGCTGACCTGTCGGCTCTGCAAGGCTTCACCTCCCCTGGAATGCTGTCTCTGGGGCAGGCTTCAGCCTGGCAGCAGCACCATCTTGGGCAAGCAGCCCTCAGCTCTCTAGTGTAAGTAACTGGAAATTTCCCTGGGCTGTGCACATGGCCTGCATACTCTCCTGTCAGCTGGAGTCTTTTGCTTTGCAGGCTGTCATGAGCAACTCTGCCATGATTCCCGTTTATGTAGACACAGTGTTAGGGGACAGTATTTTCTTAACACAGCTGTAGATAGTAGCATGGTTGCTAAGCAAACCGGCTTTCCTTAAGGGATTGGGGAAGCAGAACTTTACCTTTTAACATAAGAGAGTGTTGAATGGTATCAAGGGATTCCCAAGGCCTAGGTGCCACCTGTGTGTGCCCCTTCTTTCTCACTGACAGATGAATAAGCCATTGCTTCCCAGCATCACCTGAATCTGCTCCCTAAAGAAAGGCAGCTGAAAACAGTCAAGCTCATCTGCCTCCCTTTCCTCTTTCTGCTTTGGAGAAGAGGGCTCAAGCCTGTGCCTTTATTTTCTCCTTAGATCTTAGTAGAGGAAAAGGAGGACCAAATTCCCTGTGTTTAGGACTTGTTTGATTGTTTCTAGCCCAGAACACAAACTGTTCCTTACAGGCATGGGTGTGAGGCAAAGAGGATTTACAGTGGTGTGCAGGAGAGACCGGGCTCCCTGAGCATTAGAAGGAACCAGTACAGGAGAGCATCCAGAAGAGAGACAGCATAGCACCAGCTGTCTGCTTTGCACCTGATCAGGACTGGGACACCTTAGCCTCCTGCCCACCGTGCTGAGAACCATCACTTGGGTAGTGAAAGAATCCCACATGTAGATTCCAATCAGCAGTGCTCTGGAGAATTATGTTATGGGTGAAAGCGCCAAGTACCTTAGGGAAATGTTTTGCCTATATAGCTATTGAAGCCTTAGGGTTGTTCTGAATGGAAGTGTTAAAAATAGTGGATTTGAAAGCTGGGCATTTGGTGCTGCCTAATACCCAGCTGCTCAGGAGGTTGAGGCTCAGGAATTGAGGACCAACCCTGGGCAACATTGGGAGATGTAATGACAAAAAAAAAACAAATAAATAATAAGCCCCAAGAAATAAGTGGTAACAGCTTAAAGCTTAGACATAGAAGGTAAGTCTCGTCTTCCATACTACTAACCCAAGCAGGTTTCTGGCCTTTATGAAGCTATTTGCTTTGTGGAAAATGAGGATTATTCAGTTTACATCTCATAGCTATTGTGAAGAGATGGCATGTGCCTGTCATGGGGCCCCAATAGAGAAGATACTAAGGGACGGGAGGCAGCGAACAGAATTCAAGGTCTGTATTGTTCCTCTTTTTAGACAGCACCAGACACTAAAACTCCAGAAGTATGGGATCTCAAACCCTCAACCTTCCCAGACAGGCAGGGTCTGCTGAGCTGTGTTGTGTTATACAGATATATTACCAAACCATCTTACCTCTTTTGTTTTTCTACAGGGCTGGAGGGCAGTTATCTCAGGGTTCAAATTTGTCCATTAACACCAACCAGAACATCAACATTAAGTCAGAGCCAATTTCACCTCCCCGGGATCGAATGACCCCATCAGGCTTCCAGCAGCAGCAACAACAACAGCAACAACAGCCACCACCTCCACAACCTCCACAGCCCCAACCCAGACAGGAAATGGGGCGCTCCCCTGTGGACAGTCTGAGCAGCTCTAGCAGCTCCTATGATGGCAGTGACCGGGAGGATCCACGGGGTGACTTCCATTCTCCCATTGTGCTTGGCCGACCCCCTAATACTGAGGACAGAGAAAGCCCTTCTGTAAAACGCATGAGGATGGACACATGGGTGACCTAAGGCTTCCTGGTTCATGGTTGTTCTTTGTGTTACTGCAGTGAGCTGCCCTACATATCTTAAATTGGTGAATAAGGACATGAGTTCAATATATTTATATGTACATACATACATATATATCCCTTTACATATATATGTATGTGGTGTGAGTGTGTGTATGTGTGGGTGTGTGTTGCATACACAGAATCAGGCACTTACTGCAAACTCCTTGTAGGTCTGCAGATGTGTGTCCACATGGCAGACAAAGCACCCTGTAGGCACAGACCAGTCTGGCACTTCCTTGGACTACTTGTTTCGTAAGATAAAGTTTTTGCAGAGAAACGTGTACCCATATATAATTCTTCCACATTAGCCTGCAGAAACCTAGGGGGCCCCCTATTTGTTTTATTTAATTGTGCGGTGACTGTAGTTACTTCAGAAAAAAAATGCTTTGTAGAACAGAGCAGTAGAAAAGCAGGAACCAAGAAAGCAATACTGTACATAAAATGTCATTTATATTAGTAACCCAACCTGGCATGGGTCTATTGCAAAGGGGTGCATGGGAAAGGGCTGTTGATAGTAAACAAACAAACAAATAAATAAAAGCCCCACACATAACTGTTTTTGCACGTGCAAAAAAAATGTATTGGGTCAGAGAAGTGATCTTTAGCTAATAAAAAGGGAGAATAGAACATACGCATGAAATATTCAGAAATACTAGCCTAGAAATATAGAGCATTAACAAAATAAAATTAATATATTAAGTTATAATTGGAATATGTCAGAAGTTTCTTTTACATTCATATCTTTAAAAATTAAAGAAACTGATTTTAGGTCATGTATATTTTATATGAAAGAAAACACCCTTAATGAATTGATGACTATATATAAAATTATATCCACTACTTTTGAACACATTCTGCTGAATTATTTATATAAGCCAAAGCTGTATGTTGTAACTTTTTTTTTTAGAGAATAGCTTTATCTTGTTTTAACTTTTTAGTTTTATTTTAAGAGGGGAGAAAAACAAAAATATCTTGCAAGCAGAACCTTGGAAAAAAAAAGCCATGAACACTTATTATTCTATATGTAAATTAAAAGTTGAGCCAAACTCTTTGTGTATATAGCATCTTAAATATATTATCACCTTTGATGTAAGTACCTATGTATTGTATGGTCACCAGATTATAAAGTATATTTTTGTGGATTGCCGCCAATTTGGGGGGAAAGGCGAAGTCCTTAAGTAGAGTATTCACTGTTTAATATTTACTATTTTGTTAAATATACTGTACTTTGGATTTTAATTATTAGCCCAGTTTTTCAAAGGATTGTGTAAAGGGGTTTCCCCTCACTGGTGGTGAATGTGTGATGTTCTGTTGTAATCTTTGTGCTGTATGGGGTGAGCATCATTATATATTTTATATGTGTACATAAATAGCAAAGTGGCAAAAAATTGGTGTTAAGTTCATCCTGCATAAATATAAAATGTGTTGTAACCGATTTTATAAGGCATTATTTAAAACTTGCCTTTTGTGAGAAAAAAAGAGTAGAAAGATGACCTAATTTAACTAATACTAGAGAAAATGGCAGAATAGTAGAAGAGCACAAAGGTTTTATAAGTGGTAAATAATTAGGGAAATATTTGTGGGGAAAGGGATCTTTTTCTCCTTAACTCTGAAAATAGAATGATGCAGCTGGTTACAAAATCCACTAGGGTTTTTAGCTGTCCCATGGAAAGGCATGGGCGTCTAGGGAGCAGCTCTCTAATGATGCGGTTCCTTGACACAAACTGGTGCCACCCTCAGCTTGGATTTTGAACAAGGCCTTACTTACAGGGAGACAACTCATTGGTGATAGCAGGTTGATCCATTTACTGGGCTTGTGCCATGAACAAAATTCAAAGTCCTGTATATCTTTTATCCTAGATTTTTTAAATACTTTTCCTGAAAAACTTTAAAAGGGTTTTAAATGGCTGCTATTTTATATTGAACAATGTTAAGCAGCTACCTGCAGTTTTTACTTACATTTTGCTTTTCCCCCTAAATTGTGTTCCTTTCAACGTTTCCTCATCTGCCGTTGTGACAGCTCACCAGCCAGGCTTCCTGACTAGCACAATGGGACTAGTAGGTACATGCACCATGGTGAGCATGGGCCGTGCAGAAGAGAGTGCTTCACTGACAGTGTGGTTGGCACGTGGTAGAAGCCAAAAAAGCGAGGATGCTGTTTTGTTTCCTCTGTAGTCTCAGCATTTGGCTCTTACCAGAAAAGATTAGATTTTCTTCTTGAAATGTACTGAATTTACTTACAGGCACATTCTTCATAAGGTCATATCTAATTAAAACAAGACAGTCTCCCAACACTGAATTTCCAAGATAACACTTACCACTTTGTAAACCATTTATAGCTTTGAAAGTGTTAACTGGCCCTTTCGTTATTATTTATGCATGTTCATGAACTTCTGCTGTATATTGGAATAGGAGTTAACACAGTCACATTTACTGTCTATTTTCTTGTGTGCCTTATGAGATGGCTTTTCTGACTGTATCTCAATAGTCTTTCTTTCTATGCAGGTTTATAATCAGTACAACTACTGTTTTCTAAAGTGATACCACACAAGGCTCGGAGTTTGTATTTAAATTACACTGACCAAGTCACAATGTATTCCGTTTTCAGGAACTGAATATCTGACTGTTAATCTTTCCCCATGTGCCCATTGTGGTTTGGAGCATGTGGGCTTGACATCCTTCACCCAGACACTCATGTGTGAACACATCCGCATCCACAGCTTTCAGTGGAAGCCAACCTAGAGTGGGGAGGACACTGATGGGGTTGCTTTAAAACTGACTTTCTTACCCTTTGAGACTCGTGTGTTTTGTATGAGACACCATCACAAGAGAATTTTATCCCTTCAGATAACATATTTTATTATTAAAAACAAAAACAAAAAAAGCTTGCACTGGATATAGGAAGTCCCCACCAGCTTGTACTTCCTCAGAACTCTAAGTGGTTCTGCACTGAGAGTAAACGTCACCATTGTGTGAACACAGGTGGTTCCAGTCAAAACTCCATCCTTTGAGCCCTAATTACATCCATTGTGTTATAAAACTAAATCAGGGGTTTGTTCTAAAAGAACAATACATGTTTCACCATTTCCTTTCAACTGTAAAGACGACTAATACTGTATGAACATAATTTCTGTATTAACCATCATGCGCACAAGAAATACATAGTAAATACGGAGCCTGAAAACTCCTGGCATTGGATCATAAAAAGCTAGATGATTAGAATGTGAAAAAGACTTTACAAATGTAACCCTTTTATTTCTCTGTAGAAACTTTCTTCACTTTGCTGTGCAAGAGAACACTGCTTTGCTATATTTAAAATGGCTTTTTTAAAAGAGAATTTATGTATTTGGTAAATGTTTGTAGTCAACAGTTCACACAAAGAAGCTGTACACGGTTTGATCATGTAAAACCGTTTGGCGGCACAAGCTGGACTTTGTTGCCATCCTTGAGATGAACCTTTTAAGAAAAATAAGTTAATCTCAATTTTTCCCTGAATGTGTTGTTTTCTCTTCATTATACAATAAATATTATAGTGAAGTTTTTATCAAATGGTAAGACAATGCTAAAGGTCGTTGTAAGCTGTTTGTCTTCTGCGCTCACTCCAGTAAAGATGGCCTGGCTTTGATCACACACCCAGACTCTGTCATGTTTGCCTAGGGGAACAGTAAGTGCTGGGTTGGCCACCAGGCATCCCTGCTCCCGAGTCTCACCTTGTGGCATCTAGACAGCCCTGGAGCCTGTTGGAAGCAGCCGGCCATCTGTTGCCAGTATGAGCCTGGCTATGTTGCAGCTCAGTTCAATCCATTCGTTCTCCAAGAACCTCTCAGAAAATACCCTTTGTTGTAAGTGTTGAGGGGTGGACGCTAGCGCTCACTGTCGTATCCCATTTATCTTTGGTTTATGGTGTGAGATTCATTTCTTTCCAGATTACATACACAGCACTAAGGTCGAGGCAGCAAGAGACAGCTGAACTGTAGTTGAGATAGCTGTCTATTACAGCATACCGATAGGCCCATCCCGCTAGTCACTTTTCTGATCATAACTGAGCCAGGAAGCCAAAGAATCTCCAAATAGTTGTTCGAACCCACAGTAAAAAATAATCCTCTTCCTCTCCTTTGCCTTGTGAGCCAGTTTCTAGCTAAGCACATTCTTAGTGTCAAATTAAGTTAATTTTTTTGCACTGGTTTTGCTTGCTGGCTATAATGGGGCTCTTATTAGCAGGTTTTGAAAGCTGCTCGAGTCCTGTGGCTAAAAATATTCTAATCGCAGCTGCAGCTACTTAATATCAATTCACTTGCAGTTTCTAGTCAGCTCCCATGGGTGGCTTGTTCTAGCCTTTATCTTGGTTTTACGCTGATTTTATGTCTGAGTGGCACCAGCCGAGAAAGTGATTTTCAGAGCCCAGTGCCAGCTGGAGGGCTGCAGCGCCCCCCCCACCAGCCACCTGCCCAGCAAAGCGCCACCCCGCGGTGAATAGTCTAATGGTGCTATGTCTAGGCAAGAATAACCCAAAGTGATTTGGTGTCAGTGTGCCTCACTGCAGATGGCTGCCCTTCACTCGGGTGAAGGTTCTGGAATTGATGGTGTCAGTGTGCCTCACTACAGGTGGCTGTCCTTTACTGGGGTCACTAAATTGCTGTCTTCCTTTTGCAATTGGTAAGTATCTTCAGGTAATTTGAATACTAGGTTTCTCCAACTTTTACCCCCTTTACATCTTGTCCTCAGCAGCTGTTTGCGCAGCTGTCGCCTGGTTTCTATATTCATCAATGGAGATTAAAACTCAGGTGCGGCTGCCCTGCCCACTTGGTTGCATCTTTAGGGATTGACAGCAGTGTCCTTTAGTCTGGGCTGTAGTCCCATTTTGTTCCACAAGCTCTTCTAGTTTGGGCCTTTAGGAGCACCATCAGGTCAGCACACCACTTCTCCAGCACTTTCTGTCCAGGCTTCTGCACACCCTTGCTTCTCGGACTACAAGATATTCCATACTTGTGTTTTCCCTCTCCTTGCCCTGGACCAGGTGCTTCCTCAAGGATTGGTTCGTTTTATCAGAGAGTGGCATTCTGAAACCAAGACTTATAGACAGTTGGTGTTCTCATTGATACTGGGGTGTTAGCAATGTTGGGCTCTGCACAGTGGGAGCTGTAGGGATGCTCGATCTCTCATAGACATGCCTAAGGCTGCTGAGTCCACTTGGCTGCATCCTTGTATTCATATTGTGTCTTTTCAACTGTAACTTGCTTGCTTCACTTCTGGGAAGAGCCTCAGCTCCTCTTACCTATGGTCTTCCAGCATACTCTATTCTAGTACATACAGAAACTAGTTGCAGATTTCCCATCCCATCCCTTCCTGGCTATATTAGAGCATGTGAGAGATTGAGGTTAGGGGTCCTTTGTCCTAGCTTTACATTATCCAGTCAAGATCATGCTTAACAGTTGTTTTGTTCCTGCCCCTTTGAGTATGCTTTTTTGTCGCAGAGTTGGGCTCACCTGTAGGTGTTTTGGTTTATTTTGTGTGCCCTTCTTCCCTCATAATGAGCTTCATTTATGTATTTGTGATTTGGATTTGTGAATGACATCCTAACCTTTTGGGGGGCAGTGCTGGGGATTGTACCCAGACCGTATACATACTAGGCAAATAATCTTCCATTGCTCCTTCTCTACGAGCTGCACAAAAAAGATCTCAGAGAAATGTCGTTCTGCTACCCTGTTCCTGATTCACATCTCCCATTTAGCCATCATGGATAGCCAATCTTTAGTTTCCAGCCTGCTTTTCTTTTGTACAAGTATACAAGTCCTTTGATATTCTGAAAATCACGCCATTGGAGTAGTCAGTTCATAGAAACCAACATCACTGTTCTTAAAGCATCTTAGCATCTAGTATGTGGATGTGCCTTAAGTTCACAGTTTGCACCTACAGAAGTTTACAGATGTGGCATTTAGAAATGAGTCTCAGGCTTGGCGGTGGTGGCATACACCTTTAATCCCATCTCTTGGGAGGCAGAGTCTCTGCGAGTCTGAGGCCAGCCTGGTCTACAGAGCAAG
>LOJH01004874.1:4012-21538 GCA_001685095.1 Ellobius talpinus
AGAGAGAGAGAGAGAGAGAGAGAGAACAGCCCAGCATTACTGAATTACTAAAGTGAAATCTTCTGGGAAGTGTTTCCGGAGAGCACAGAGAAGCTATGTTCCAGAGGTGGCTACTACGGTTGTACCTCATGCTGGCAACTGGACTTGGTAATGTGTAAGAGTCACCCAGGTGGTTTTTAAGGCATGAAGGGGTCATGGAGAGAAGCTGAGGCTTGCCACTAAGAGAGGCCAGGAGAGGCCATTAATGAAGATGCAGCCCCAGTGACAGCTGAGGCCCAAGACTGAAGGGGTCATGCAAAGAAGCTGAGGTTTAGCACCGTGAGGAGAGCCTATGAGAGCTTATTGGTGAGAGAGCAGCCCAGTTGCAGCGTGTGACCCCAGCAGTTTGGAGATGCCAGTACCATGGATGACCACCAAGAACAGCGGCAGCAGTGGAGTGAAGACAGCTGGAGCCCAGAAGACAAGCTGTGTGTGCTGCAGAGGATGGAGCTGGAGAAGTGACCCAAGCTCCTTGGAGGAGTTCAGAAGATGGTGAGCAAATCTCAGACTGTTGAAGACTGAGTTCTTTATGCTGTTGTAGTTTGGTTCTGCTTGGTTCAGACTGTGACAATGTCCTGGTTCTTCCCTGCTGAAGAAGGTATTTAATTTAATTTTGATTTTTAAAGAACTCCACAGATGAAAGCCTTGAACTTTTAAAAAAAGATTGAATAATTTAAAGATAGAAATTTTAATGTGTTTGAATTTGAAAAGACCGTGGAATTTTTAGGATTATGATTTTAATGTGAGATCTTGGGAATAAGAAAAGAAGGGCTATGGCTTTATTTTGTGGTCCCTTCCACAGCCTTTATTCCGTGCTGTTGTCACTGTCTGTCCGTCAGCACCACGCTGACTTGGTTGCTGTTGCAATAAAGCAAGTCTTAAAATTAGGGGGAGATCCTTCCAATTTTTTTAACACCATTTTTTTAAATCCATTTTGGGTCTTTTGACTGTCCGTGTGAGCTTCAGTGTAACAACACACACATGCGCACGTGCGCGCGCACACACACACACACACACACACACCACACACTCACTCACACAAAAGAAAACAAAACACTGATGGTTAATGCTTTGGGGACACACACCAGTTTTATATGTCAGGTCTCTACTGTCAAAGGTACATTAAGCATGCACATAACTATTACAGTTCTGAGATGTCATCTTTGAGTCATGTGTGATAACCGCAGGAACCGCTAGGCTAGCCAGGATCCCACCTCCCCAGCACCCTGGTTAGAAAACCTGTGGGAACTGGTTTCTCTGAGGAAGTTCTCTTTGCGTGGCTCTCTGTGTGTCTTGTGCTCACTTGATATTAGCTGTTGGTTCTATGTAGGCAAGTGAGGATGGCTCCTGGTGATGGAACCCAGAGGGAGAGCGCCTGCTCAGCCAAGGACATCCGTGAGGGCCAAGTGAGCCCTGAAGAGTCTCTCTCAGCAAAACCCAGCATCAGATGGAAGAAGAGGCAATAGCTGGAAGTGGGAATCTGGCGAAGACCACTAAGAACCAGGACTAAGAGGATCCAGGCCGTGCTGAAAGCAGCCCCCTCCCATGGAAAGAGCAGAGGACCATCTAGGATGGGAGTCTGATTCTTGCAGAGCCTGGTAGAAGCCCTGCTGCTGTCCCGGGTCCTGAGCAATCTCCAAAATCCCTGATGTATGCGGAAGTTTCTGTCCCAATGGGTCCCACAGCCATCTAGTCCCAACAGAACATACAGAGGCTTATATTAATTACAAACTGGCGGTCTGTTAACTCAGACTTATTACTAACTAGCTCTTACAACTTAAATTAACCCATAATTCTTATTTATGTTAGCCACATGGCTTGGTACCTTTTCTCAGTGAGACATTCACATCTTGTTTCCTCTGTGCCAGGGTAGCAACTGCACACTGAGCATTTCCTCTTCCCAGAATTCTCTTGGTCTGATCACCCCACCTATACTTCCTGCCTGGCTACTGGCCAATCAGCGTGTTATTGAACCAGTACAAGTGACAAATCTTTACAGGATACAAGAGCATTATCCCACAGCTTTTCCCAATTTTTTTCTTTTCAAACAAGAACTCTGAATCAAATCTCCTTTATTTAGCCTTTCTCTTGAACATTATCCATAACACCTTGTAACCACCACTCTAAACAAAGACAAACATCCACAATCCATGTTTTGGGAATGTGGGCATTGTTTTCTAGGCTACTTCCTGCTGATTGGGGGCACTGATAATCTTATTGGAACACAAAGAAAATTTAGGATTATGACAAAGTTCTGATGGGAGTATTCTGTGAGGTTGGATCATCTCAGCTAGCAGTTTTGAGGCTGTTCTGGATGTAGAACTCAGGGGAAACTGCAACAGAGCTGCTCTGAAATGTTGGATCATCTGGGCCATCTGTACTTATTGGAGATTGTTCAGGGGGTCTTCTTATATCGAACCTTATTTTTCTTAACCAAGAATGAATCCATAGCCTCTCATTTCCTGTGGAAACAAAAGCAAAACCTCTTCCCAAAAGTAACATACTGTTTGACTTAAATTTTGAAATGAAGGCATCTTCAAGATACATAGGTTGGATTAATCCAGCAGCATTTATAATCAAATGTCTTTTAGCAGCTGTTGCTCCTTCCTCAGCAGTCAAACCATTTAAAGACAATACAATAACATACAGTATCCAGACTCTCTGTATTTTCCATCTTTACATGGCTTCCTTTGTTTTTACTCTATTTCTTTTATTTTTATTTTTTTTTTGGTTTTGGTTTTTTGAGACAGGGCTTCTCTGTGTATCTTAGGCTGTCCTGTACTCACTNCATTTATAATCAAATGTCTTTTAGCAGCTGTTGCTCCTTCCTCAGCAGTCAAACCATTTAAAGACAATACAATAACATACAGTATCCAGACTCTCTGTATTTTCCATCTTTACATGGCTTCCTTTGTTTTTACTCTATTTCTTTTATTTTTATTTTTTTTTTGGTTTTGGTTTTTTGAGACAGGGCTTCTCTGTGTATCTTAGGCTGTCCTGTACTCACTGTGTAGACCAGGCTGGCCTCAAATTCACAGAGACTTGCCTGCTTCTGCCTCCCAAGTGCTGGATTTAATGATTTTGACCAAAAGCAGTGGAATGAGGCCAACACCTGGTCCTTCCTCATGCCCTTCCACACAGGCAGGAAGGTTCCCGGATGCTGAGGGATAATGCACTTGTACACTGTAAAAATTTACCACTCATCCTGGTTTTAATAAAATGCTGGTTGGCCAATAGCCAGGCAGGAAGTATAGGTGGGCAACCAGACTAGAAGAATTCTGGGAAGAGGAAAGGCAGAGGTGCAGTCACCAGCCAGACCCAGAGGAAGCAAGATGAGAATGCCTCACTGAGAAAAGGTACCAAGCCACATGGGTAAACAGAGACAAGAATTGTGGATTAATTTAAGTTGTAAGAGCTAGTTAATAATAAGCCTAAGCTAATAAGCCAAATGGTTTATAATTAATATAAGCCTCTGTGTGTTTTGTTGGAACTGAATGGCTGTGATACCAGGCAGAACAGAAACCTCTGTCTACACCAGGGTCAGAGCATGAGAGTGGGACTCTCAAGGCCAGACATTAGCAAGACTGTTCTGTTGTAATAGTTTTTAAAATCCATTTGTGTTTGTTCATGTTTGTGCACATAAGTGCACATTTGCCTGTGTGGGAAGATCAGAGGTCAACTTCTGATGTTTTTTGGGCACTGTCCACTTCCTTTGGGTCAGGGTCTCTCATTGGCCTGTCACTCATGGATTGAGCTGGACTGGCTGTCTAATGAGCCAGGGATCTATTTGATCTTTCTGTCTTCTCACCCAGGCTGGAGTTACAGCCATACATAGCTTTCTGTGTTTATGTGGGGATCCAACTTGGGCATTCATGATTCCTGTACAGGCACTTTGCTACCTAAATACCATAGTAATTTAGCAGCCCATGTTCCCTTCCTTAGGTATTCTGTGGTACAAGGAGGAGGTTACAATTGTCAGCCAGCCAATAATTGATTTGGATCTCTTTTGGATTCCTCTTTAATTTTGTTCACACCAACCAATTGTGACCCTTTGAATTCTGTTCCTAGGGCGTAGTGAAGCACAAGTCCAGGAGACCAAGAGCTTAACCACCACCTTCCCAGTGTTCCATACTGGAGCACACGTGTGCTAGAAGAAGGGGCATGGCAGTCACATTTCCAGCCTTGTTTGGGTTCCCAACAGCACCTGAATGCTGCTGGAAGGTTTACCCACCTACTGGGGCGTGGCCTCATAGACTATTTACCCAGATGCTGAAGTGCATCTGACCCTTTCTCTCCTCCCCTCCTGGTTCCCGTTTTGCTCATTTGGATTGTTTGGATCTCCTCTCCACCCACCTTTCAAGCAGAGAATCCTGATTTGTAAGTTTTCTCCCTAAATAAATAACTGTCTATCTTTCAGTTCTCAGCCAGTGTGAGATTTCTTTTAAGCACCCAATATCTCTGCCTTCACTTGAAGGCTGTATAGCTCTGTTCTGAGCCCACCTTGGGAACTTGACTGCCTACTCTTCCTCTATAGTCACTTTTTGGGGAGTCCCTCATGCGGTCTCTCTTCCTTGTGCCCAAGTGGGCCTTCTGTGCCTCACTAGCATGAGCCTACCTAACTCTACAGGATGTGGACCACTTGCTTTTTCTCTACTCAAAAAGAACCCTTTCCCGGGCCTGGACCCTGAGTTGGAGTTCCTGTGGAAGTGGGAGACCAGAGTGTGGTATAGTCTTCTCTGAGGCCATTCAGTCTCCAGAGCATCAATCTGTGCTGTAGCCTCCTGTGATTGGCTGTTAATAACTGCCATGTGCGAAGCACCCCTGCGATTCCTTTTAATGCTCCACTTAGAAGAAAATCCTCAACTAGGCCTGGCACATTTAAGTGTTGTCGACATGGCCACTCGCCTTCTTCAGAGTGGAGGTCAACAAATAATTTTCAGCTTTGTTTAAAGCCTTTTTAATGGAGTCTAGAAAATGCTCTAATTATTAGCGATTATCTGCTGAAGTGCTCCCAAGCTTTTTAAAGCTTTTCTAAGCTTCTCTGTACCGTTTCACTCTAGTCACAGAGTTCAAGTTGTTGGAGGGACTTATGAAAGATGAGGCAGTTT
This sequence comes from Ellobius talpinus, assembly GCA_001685095.1. NCBI lineage: Eukaryota > Metazoa > Chordata > Mammalia > Rodentia > Cricetidae > Ellobius > Ellobius talpinus. The sequence continues at coordinate 9,160 of LOJH01004874.1, forward strand.
TTTTCTTTCCTTTTCTTTCTTTCCTTTTTTTAAAATCACATAATTTGGACTGTTTACAAGGAAGGGCTAGCGCTCTCCCCTTTGGGTCTGAAATAGAGATTTTATTTTCCACCCATTTCCATCCTGTCCCCCATGTGAGTGAAAACTGTCAGAATGACCTGGAAGTTTCTTTCTTAGCTAAGGCGTGGCTGCCTTCCGAGATGCCTGAGGTTCCTCACTTACACCTCACAAAGGGACCAACTCAGCCCTGGTGTTATTGGGGACTGGACGCTGTTTGTGGGGCTGTCGTATGCCCCAAAGGACATTCAGCAGCAGGTCCTAGTTTGTACTCTTGGCCCTTTGCTCTAAGAAACAAAAGGTTTCTGTATCCCCTGAGGAACAAAATTACCTGCAACTGCCAACAGTTGACGCAAACCACTCTGTGCTAAGGAGAGGCATCCATGTGATGAGAGTGGCCCTGAGGGTTGAGGGGGTCACCTCTTACCTTACATGATTAGGTTTTGTCAACTCAACACAACTGGAGTCACCCGGAGAGAGAGGACTTCAACTAAGGAATTTCCTCTATCAGATTTTTCTGTAAGCAAGACCGTGGGACATTTTCTTGATTGATAATTGATGTGTGATGTGGGAGGTCCCTGACCACTGTGGATTGGGTCATCCCTGGGATGCTGGTCCTGGGTTCTATAAGAAATCAGGCTGAGCAAGCCATGGGGAGCAAGCCATTAAGCAGCACTCCTCCATGGTCTCTGCTTCAGTTCCTGCCTCCAGGTTCCTGTCTTGAGTTCCTGCCCTGATGCCCCTTGATGGTGGGCTATAATTGTAAAGTGAAATAATCCTTCCTCACATTGCTTTTGGTCATGGCGTTTATCACAGCAATAGGAAGCAACTAACTAGAGTTCCTTATGTGTGCTGATGACCTTCAGACATCCTCCAGCTCATGGCAGGCTGTGTCCTGTCCCCTTTTGTCCTGCTGTACCGACATCACCATCTTTCTTCTGTCATTGTCACCACAGTATGGACCCTTCAGTCACCCAGAGTCGCCTCTGCAGGATCTGTGCTTCAAGGTTCTGATCTTCCATCCCTGGAGACAGTCTCTGAAATCCCATCTCCCAGCTTTGGCACAGGCTATGGCTGGGAGACCCTGGCAGATGGTGTTACAGAGACCCGAGAACACCCTTCTTCCTCCCATGGGCTCTGAGCTGTAGAAATGAAGCCGGGACCCACCTGAAAAGGAGGTCCTGGCAGCTACTCACAGTTGTGAGAAATCAGAGTCATCCACATTTTGCTCTTGTTCATGCCAGAGCCATGGTCTCAAGTTCATTTATAACTGTGGTGCCAATCAGAGAGAGTCCTGAACTGGTGGACCCTGACCTGTTCACTTGCACTAAGAGCTATCTCATCTAGGGTCTTACACATTCTAGAAATACCTAAGCAAAGTGAAACAAGCCTTGATTGCAGAACTTTTCAGACCCTTTCCCTGCCAAGAACTGTGATTATTCCTGGGCACAACTTTGAGGCTTCTTAAAGTAGTTTGAACTCGGAATCAGTTTCCTTTTCGAGCAGAATCCCCTACCACTGTTCTCGGGATGTCCTTTGGGAAAAAACGTCACCCAGCAACAGCAGTGTTCTCATCCGACTTCTTGCTGACTTGTTCTAAGGTAGCTTCAAAACCAAGAAAGACGCCGCACCTTCCAGTATGAAAGTCAAAGACGCGTTTTAGTCATATGGCTTTGAGTGGGACCCTGGAGGAGAGAGTGTGGTTTAAGTGAATGGATCCCAAGGCTTGGTGAAGGAAGGATTTTGCACCCTGGCTCCTGTCTACACACACAGTGGTGGTGGTGGTCATGGGGGCAGAATGGTGGAGGAGAAGCGGTCAGGGGAGGTCTGAGGGGTCAGCAACCACCCTGACCTTCCTCTTGGGAAACCCTCTTGGGAGGAGAAGGGGAAAGTGTGGAGTGAAGGAAAGCAGAAGTTTCCTTTTGTGCCCAACGGGTTTGTTTTTTTTTTTTTTTATCTGTTTGCAAATGTTCAGTGTAATGGTTTGAAACCCAGCCGTGAGCTGCCGCCGCCCACACAAAGCTGCCTTGGTGCTGAGCTCCGGCAGGCAAGCCATCTCCCCTGTGTCGGCCATTACCCCGAACCCACACCAGGGCAGCCTCCTCACCACCCCCCAGTGTCCTTCTGCGACCCCCCCACCGCCTCGGCACCCCCGACTCCCACCACCCTCCACACACACCATCCTTCTTTTTTTAAATCTCCAGCTCTCGGGTTTCTCTAGAGGAGGCACAGAGAGAAAGCAGAGATGGGACGAGCAGGGAGAATGCTCCTGCCTCTTCGGAGCCACCAGCTTTCAGGAGAGCGCGGCAGCCCCCCCCTGCCTGTGGACTGACCACTGAAAGGTGAGAGAAGACTTTGTGCTTTCTTTGTGCACCTGGAGGTCTGGGGTGCAAGGCCAGGTGCAGGGCTCTGATTCTTACGCCTGGGCTCTCGCCTCCGAGTGAGTGTGAGGCGAGCATGATGGACGCCTCCTTCCAACACACGCAGTTGTTTCCGACACAATCCCCTGCTCAGGGGCACACAGGAGCTCGGAAGCCAGGGGTTCCCTCCTCCACCTCCAGCACAGCCTCCAAACCCTGAGGTGTGGAGCAATGTGTGAGCCTGCCTTCGCCTTGACCTGTTGGTTTCCGACTGAGGCTGCTGGCCCTTCCTCCCTCGAGTGAGCAGTGACCCACACTTTGGGGGCCATATGGAATGGTCCTCCATCCAAGGGGCTTTGGGAAACCTCTTTTCCCTAGTGGCCCCCGAGCCCGGTAATCAGAAGCAATCAGTCCCCGCTGCCCAGTTAATCTGTATGAAAGAGGCTTCCTTCCTTGCAGAAATCAACAAAGTTTAAAATAGATGGGACTGTAATCGGAAGCGAAGCTATAGAGGTCTATGTGATGTAACAGGCAGGGGCATCCGCATGGAAAATATTAAGTACAAATGACACGGTTTCGGACCCTGGGAGCCAGGAAAAGCAATGATTTCCTTGCTTATTAAGCATGTTTGTGGGTCAGAGGGTAGCTGAGTGGGACCATCACTTCCGGAAGTGAAACCTCCCAATGCAAAGAAGAGGACAACAAAGATGGAGAGGAAGAGAAGAGAGGGATGGGGAAAGAGAGAGGAGAGAGACAGACAGAAACAGAGACACAGAGAGAAACGCACATGTAGAACAGAAGCTGGGAGAAAGGCTCTGCATTCTGTGCAGTCAGAGATGACTCAGTTGGCAAAGCTCTATTTTTAGTGTTCAGACTCTGCTGTTACAGTTTGCCCGGCATTAATTAATGTCACAGGCGTGTTCCGCACTCGGTTCTGAAGGGCCTTGCCGTGCCGTTCAGACTAGAGGTGTTGATCTTAAGCACAGACTCTCCACAAGGCCTTTCGGGCTGGTCTCTGACAAAAACGTGTCCAGTATGTCCTGCCCTCTGCCCTTGGCCTCTCCGGGTGTATCCGTTCGTCTCTTGGCTCCAGCCCTTAGCTGTCTGGCCATTGGCCAAGGGAGAACTACAATTGTTATGCCTTGTTTTTCCAAAAGGAAAGGTTGTACAAGCTGAAATTAGTGCGTGTTGCGGGGAGATGTTGGGTCAGGGCTTGGCATAAGAAAGGGAGGCCCTGGGGCCATCTCTACCACTGCTAGGAAGAAGGATGCTGACTTTGATAAAGATCAGTTTTATTACCACCCCCAAAGCTTGCTTCTGTTTCAAGAGGTACGTCTGTTCTTATGAAGACCCGTATTTGAGCAGGAGAGGCTACTGGCATGGAGTCATGCTTCGTGAGGAGATGGAGGCAATGGGCAAGTTGAGCATAAGGCAGAGGGAGAATTGGAAGGCCAAGAGGTAGCCAGTGTCTGTGATAGGTGGTGTGTTAGCATCACCAAGGCCAATTAAAACACAGGAGTCCCTCTCCCATAGTCCTGTCTGAGGTCAACCTTATGCCCCCCTCAGTGATCCAGAACACTTTTCTACAGCCCAAGAGTGAGCCTGAACCATCCATGGTTGTGTCTTACGTCCTGAGAGGCCAGCACACAGGTTTCATTAGTGAATAAACACTCTCTGGTTGGCCAATCCAAGGCCGGGCCACTGAAGAACTCTTCAGAGTAGGATGGGGAGAAGTCGCCATGTGCCCGGTAGCATGTGAGAGGCCTCACTGTTGAGTGAAGAAATCTGGAGTGTGAAGAAATTCTGATAATCCTGGACAGTTTTGTTTCCTGACCCTGGAGAGGAATTGACTTCCCTCAATCTCTGAAGCCTTTGAGAATAATAGCCAGAACTGAGGGTGTGCACCATCAGGCCGCTGGCTTTGGTCTTGAGTCCCGACGTCTACTCTAGCCTGGCATTCACATGGCGGCATCAAGGACCCTGAGCTGTCCCACCCCAGATTCACAGGCCCAAGTATGTTCTATCCCCCTAGACAACCCCAGGATCTTTTATCACTTTCCCACAATCCCCCTCCGAAGCACCTTCAGCCTAAGAGAAGTTTCCAGATGGAAGCTGTAGGCCAGGAACACTGTCCATGAGGGCAGAGACAGAAGATGGGTCTCTATTAGTCATGAAAAAGTCCCTAGTCCTTTCTAAGCTGGCTATACTTGTAACTGCAGATCTGTGGTTACATCTTGCCAGTCCAAACAGGAAAGTAACTTGCAGACCCCTGGCCTCTCTCTTTTGGAGGTACGACCGTAGCAATAGCATGCTATTAGCAGCTCTGCTGAGAGCCTGGTGGCTGCTTCAGTGCTCTAGCTGCCTTTGCTGCTTAGGGTTTAACCATCTACACAGAAGCAGATCCCACTGGCTCCAATTCAGTGGAAACCTAAGTTCCCAGAAGGAAGTTCCCATCAAGGCTGGTGGTGTCAGGGAAAGGTGGTGCTTTGTGTGCGTCATCTTTGCAACTTGCCTGAAGGATGGGGTCTTCCCAGCACTACTTATGGGGGAGCATGTAAAGCTTCTGTTTTAAATTTGGGATTTTATCTGGTACTACACTCCATAGCATACCCACTGGTCTTACTGTACAGGTTCCCTCTCTATAAATCTCGAAGGAAAACGGTCACTCTTGATATGTTTACCAACAGCGTCCCTGCTCCCCAGTGGCAAAGCCTGGGCTGGCAAAGCCTTCAGGCACAGAGCTGATGCCCTAGTCACCACACATGGCTCGTGCAAGCTTGACATGTATTCTCTTCTCTTTCCCCTCTGTCTCGGGTCTCAGGTAGCCTAAGATGGATGATCTGGAACTTTCTTCCAGGCTCCACCTTCCAATGCTGGGGTGACAGATGTGTCATGCAGTGCTGCAGATCACACACGCAGGGCCCTTGCGCACACTCGATAAGCACTCTTCCTCCCGAGCCACACATGGCCCCTAACTCCCTTCCTAGTGGTTCTCAGTAACTAATGGAGCTGGACTTGAACTCAGGTACTGATTTCCGCCCCACACCGCACAGTGCCCAGCTTAGATAAAGACTGTAATCAGGTAAAGCTTCAGAACTCTCTGAAGGGATCCAGAGAACTGAAGGCCGATGGAGGGATCTGTAGTTAAACTACAGGTTGGACTCCTACTCCAGCCCCTGGACTGAAGCAACTTGGCCCACGTGCCCCCCCACCCAAGCTCCAACCCCAGCCATGGCTCACCCTCTTCCTCTGTGACCTGCCACGGGCCTCACATCCTGTGAGGAGGCCCTAGAAACGGGCTCTGTTGATGAAAACACGCATGCTCTTCACCACAGGAAGCCTGGCCTCACGTTCGCAGTGATAACTGCCAGGCTCCTCACACAGAATAGAGGGGAGCACCCTTTAGCTCTGTACCTAGGTTAGGAAGCACACGTTCTTTCCCCTCCCCCCTCAGCAACTCTCAATGGGCCTCCCATGAAGCCTCCTGCCCCCCCTTCCTATCCCAGAGTAGGAAGCAGGACATTTAGGAAACGAGGACCATGTACCCTTGATCTCTGGGAGAGCAGCGAGAAAACAGGATATTAGTAATAACAGGAGCCCTGGGGCCTCAGCCCCAGGTATGGTGTTTTTATAAAATCTAGGTCACCCAGCTAACTTTTGAATTTCAGTTAAGCAGTGACAATTGTCTTGATAGAGGATTGTATAGAAGCTGCTCTTTCTAAGACATTACTCACCATCCCCTTGAAATAGAATTTAACCAAGAGTCCTGTTCTTTTGGGTCCATGGCAAAGGTCCCCGAGGCCTAGGGGACCCATTTCTTCACCTAGTGCAACTCTTGACCCTCCGATACAAATAAGGGCTCTCTACAGGTTAGCAGTACTTCCCTCTGGGACACCTTGTGTCAGGAGTTTTTATACGCAGCTGTCTCGATGTCCATTGCCCAGAAGAGAAACTGAGGCTGGGAGGCTGGTGTGAACCACTGATCGGCAGCTCCCAGCCGGCCTCGATACGTAGTGCTCCCTGGCAGTGGGTGGGTTAAATGGCGCCAACTTCAGAGAGGCAGTAATAACAGGTTAGCTTGGGAAAGCTCTGTGCAGAGATGGGGGGGCTGTGTCAACACATGCAAATTATATGCAAATACACTTGGCCCTCCTGGCAGGCTCACCTAGGTGGGAGACCCAAGAGCACAGTCTCAGTTGTCCATGGGGTTCTAGTAAGCGTAGCAAGCTGATAGCCGCCGGGTCCCTGGGGGCCCTGAGTTCCCTGCACACGTGGGCTGGGGTAAATGCACACATGTGTTCCCGTGTTCTCTAGGCGTGGATGCGGATGTGAGAGGGCTGGTGTGGAGGTGGATGCTTGAGGCTGTGGGGCGTGGTGATGTGTGCGTGACCTGCCACCTTGATCTGTGTATTCCCAGCAAGCCACATGGCTCCTGTCTCCTGGGATGACCTCCCCCAGAGCTCTGGCGTTGCTTTATGGAGAGAAGAAAGCAGTCTTTCCTGGGGTTCCTCTACTGAGATACCCTTGGAGACCAATCCTAACACAACAACACTGCCATTGGCATCAGCAGGACTGATGCTACACCTGGCCCTGGGGTGCGCACCTTGTGCTTAATTCTATAGGCCCCTGGGTTTGTGTTGCCCTAACTGTATACCCAGTAGTTGGCATTTGATACTTAGATACAGTGACAGTGGGGAATGTACAGCCACTTGCTCACAGTTAATGGCATGTTAAGCCAAGATTCAGCTGCAGAAGCTGCTCTGTAGTTTGGTCATGCATCTTAGCATGGAGGAACAGGAGGGTATGGCATGCTGCATCCTGGAGTGGACTTACCACAGAAAGAAGGTTTCATGGTAGTTTGTATTAGTCGTGACAAAGGTTTTCTGGGGATTCGTACTTTTAGAGTTAGTAGGTTGGTCTTCAATGTTGATTCTCAGTGACATCGTATGTTGGAAGATACTTTCCTGGACAGGAGGCTGAGCTGGGGGGGGTGGACACCCAGGAGAGGACCCTCCCTGGATTTTCCATCTGGCAATATGAGGGAAAGGCGTCCACCACCCAAGGTCAGCTTTACTTTTCTGTAAGTTAGAAAATGGGTCATGAAACCTGGACCCATAATTGTCCTTACTGATCCCTTGCTGGCTGGTTTAGGGTAAGTTATTTTACTGTTGTGGGCTTCCTGTCTCTATTTGTGGCATGGCGTGTCTGATGGGGTGTTTCTGTCCCATGTAATGTGTAGATTTCTGTCTGGCCCTTCTTGCTGGGCTGGGTGTATCCTCACAGAGTGGTTCCCTGAGCATATCAGATACTTACACAGGCATCTCATTAGCTGGTCATACCTGTTAGTGTAGAGAGGGAAAAAGGAGGGTTTCTCACCTTTGAAGATCTTAGAGGTCTATGAACAAAGCTGAGCCCACTGCAACAGAAGACAGGCAAAGATTCACCCAAGAAACTCATAGAGATGGTGTTGGCAGTGTTCAGGATATGGAAAGATCATTTCTAGTTAGGAAGAGACTCCTTAAGGCCTTTCTTGAGGAGGCAACCTCTGGGATTCACCATGTAGGGGAGGATAGGCTTTGGGCATGTGAATCCAGGACAGGATGATCGTTCCAGGTGAAAGAGGCAGTATCTAACAACTGTGGAGGAGAATCCAGAAGAGGAGGAGCTGTAGCTGGCGTGGAAGGTACCACCTACCAGTCATCTACTTATCCATCTACCCATTCACTTACCCACCCGCCCATCCACTCATCATCCAGCTGTCCATCATTTATGTACCCATCTATCACTCACTCATCCATCCAGTCACCTATCCATCCGTGACTCTCCAACATGCATCTACCCACCAACCCAACACATCCGTCTCTGGCCGTGAGTGTGGAACAGGTAAGAGAATATGTTGCCCTGTGGAAACCAGAGACAATAAGCACATTAAGTAATTATCACTGTGCTAATGTGTGCTTGAGGATCTGAGACGGTTGTAGCAGCATCCAGGGCAGTCGTTCTCAACCTGTGGGTCATGACCCCTTTGGGGTCGCGTATCAGATACCCTGTATATCAGATACTTACATTACAATTCATAAGAGTAGCAAAATTAAAGTTATAAAGTAGCAATAAAATAATTTTATGGTTGAGGGTTGCAGCCTTTGGAAGACTGAGAACCACTGAGGCAGGGCTCCCCTAAGGATGTGAAAGGTCAATGGGAAGTAAGGAGGGATGGAAAGAGCATTCCAGGCCACGAGTGCAGCTCTCCGGGGATACAGGCAGCTAGAGGACAATGTGTGGCTTTGCTGTAGATGACAAGAAATGGGAAATGGGAGGTAAGCGGAGGCAGCAAGTGTGGGACCGTCTGGACCAGGGAACATCACTGTCTCAGAGAAATGTCCCCTGGGATGGAGGTGTGACTACATTTGCACAAGCTTTCTCTTTGCCTCTGAGGGGAGAGGCATGTTCCCTAACACCTTGACTGAAATCTCCCTTGGCTTCTTGCTCTCAGCCCGGAGTCCTCAGAGACTCGCCAGACAGTGTGCTGGACAAACTCCATTCCTAAGCTCTGTGCCCCACTCGGCTCCCAGCACCAGAGCTCCAGGGAACACGTGTATTGGCTCTGGCCATCTACCTCTGAGTTCCTTCTAGTTGAGCCAAATCTCAAGGAACTTCACCCAAAGAGAACAGGAAGTCCACCAAATATTAAACATGCTTAAGACCTGGTCCCTAGCTTTCACGAAGGTCAGAGAGTGATTTCTGTCTGGTCCTTCTTGCTGGGCTGGGTGTATCCTCACAAAGTGGTTCCCTGAGGAGCAAGAGGCTTGGCAGAAGATGTGATTGCTTCATGCAGCAGGGACGCTAAGGCATCCAAGGTGAAATGCTTCCTTGTGCCACCCTGTCTGGCCTGTCTAGGTCTCTCACAGCCAAAATTTCTGATCATGAGGCCGGAAGATTGAGTTTGCTTCTCCCTAGGGCTACCAGCATGTCTTAGAAAGTGCCAGGCCGTGATAGTGTACGTTTCCCTGATCTCTAGAAGGTCAAGGAAGGACAGGGCAGAAGAGGACTTTGGTCACTGTGGTCTTGGAGAGCAAATGACTTCCATGTTCCTTGTGTGGTAGTGAATAAACTCTTTCTTAGATAAGGCCCCAGGCAATCTTCACTTCCATATAGCATGGCTTCCCTGGGCAGTTGCTGCTTACCATGTGCCCATTTGGAATTAACTGAAGCAAGCTAGTTTTTTTTTCCCTCCACATTTTCAAGGAGTGCATAGTTTTGTGGAGAAGCTTGACCTAAGGTTTCAAAGTGTTGAGAATGTGCCAGGGACAATGAGCCCCTAGAGGCAGGCGTGACTCCCCGGGCCTTCTGGCTGCGTCAGGCCTTATAGAGAGGAACATTTGGGGCCTGGATCTGTTTTTCTCACTTCACAGGGAGGAAACAGATGCATCCAGAAACTGGCCCTTCTCCAAAGATACCTGATATACATTTCCACACACGGCAGTGAACTCTATAGAATGCACACGTAACCCCACAGGAAATGGAGCTCCAGTCTCCGAGTTGGTCTCTGAACAACAGACTTGGAGGTACAGAGACTTGATGACTCTAGTTATTCCCGGTGTCTCTTGTGAAGAAACAGGTCCATGTCAACCGTCCAGAACATCTGCTTTGATCACCCTGTCCACCATCCCAAGAAAACGCCAACATCCATGTTTTCCTCCTTCTGTCTTGACCCAGGCGTTTCTCTCAATCATCCCCTCACCCCCCCAATCCATGCCAAGTCCTATACTACTTGGCAGGTCATTCACCGTGGAGACTCTGTGTCACTTGTCCCCTGCACGCCCTCTGGCTTCTCCCAAAACTGTCCTCACTAGCCTCTGGTTGGCTTTTGTGACTTGTAAGCAATGGGCCATTTCAAGGTCTCTGTGTTTGCTGTCTTCTCTGCCTGTGTACTCATATGCCTGTGGTTGGGCCTCCTAGTTCATACAAACCTATTTCCTAGGTTCCCTGTAATGACCTCACTGTGCCAGCTGCTCCATTTCACTCAATTCCCCTCTCCCTTGTATTAAGTAAACAAGGAGTTTACTTAATTTAATATATTTTCTTATTTATGGACATCTCCACGGGACAGTCAGTCTATGTAAAGAGGGACCCGACCCATCTTCTTCCCATCTGGTCCTCTAGCTTCCAGGAAGCCTAGGAATAATTTGGCTTTCTACCTGTATTCGCTGAGCAAGTGGGTGACGGTTGAATGTGACTTGCCTGGCACCTGGGAGAGTCTGTGTATTCTTCCCTTCTGGAATTTTGGGGTTAGAAGCTGCCCGTTTAGGGTTTTGTCATCTGTTGTTCTCTCTAATTATCCTGATTATGCGCCACTCAAAAGACAATAGGAGAGTTGAGCAAAGACAAAAGTGTCCTTGGCAGGAGGAAAGAATTGGAACAAATTGGAAAAAGTCAGGGCTCCTTTTAGCCACAAGGAAGTGGGTAATGCTGGACACAAAACATGCTGATGTTTTTTATCTGCACACACCTGTGTGTATGTCTGTGCTTGCACGTGTGCTCAGAATACACTGGTCTGAACAGGAGCACTGGAACCATGGTGGTGTGGGCGATGTTTGGGGGTCTGGTGAGAGGTGGGGCTTCTTCCATGTGCTTACTAGCTGGTCAACATTCTTCTCTGCTTCGTGGCCTTTAAGATAAGAAGGTGACAAATTGGTTTTAGCTCAGATGCTAACTCTGACTGGGAAGTGATGGGAGAGTCATGTTGCTCAGCAACACCTGCCTTAAGTGTCAGAAGAAGGAGGGATGCTGGGCTGGACTTGACCCTGCTTGATTAGATGATCTCCAAGGCACCGTTGGTGCTCAACTCTAGACTCCCCTCATGTTCTGGGAACAAGAGTTGAGTTGGGGACTCTGAGAACAGGGAGGGATCTCTTTCTCCAGGACTTGGCTTTGGAGGACATAGGAGGAATACCCTTGGGGACAGTGGGAGGTGATTGTCCCTTGGATGATGAAGGCATGAATTTCACCATTTCTCTGAATTTTCAGCACTGAAAAGTGAATCCCTAGAAAAACTGTATGAACTGGATAATTTGGGGGATAAACACACACGCGCACGCACACACACACACACACACACCTATGAAACATTTACACCATTAAGGTGACTGGTGACTGGAACATCTGCCACCTTCTGTAGTTTCCTCTCTCATTGAGACATTGGTTGTAGGAAAACATTCCTTGGTTCCACTCCTTCAGAAGGTCCCTGTGGGCCCCACAAGGGCTGTTAGCTGCAGTGGCCCGCTTGTATAGATCTCTGGAAGGCATTTGTCATGGTTGGCATTGATCATCACCTACAAGACAAGCCTCTGGGCATGCCGTGGATGATTATCAGGATTAGGGTAATTGCATGGGAAGATGGGCGCACGAACTGGGGTCCGGGGTCGGCAAAGCGAGGTGAGGACAAGAGTGCATTGTTCTCTGCTGCCCAACTGTGAATGCGATGGGAACCAATCAGCTGCTTCCAGTTGCTGCCAGTGTGACTTCCCCGCCATAATGGGCTGGACCTTTGAGCTCTGGGCTGAAATCAAATCTCTGCCCAGTTGCCTTGGTCAGGCCGTCTTGCCATGGAAGCAGGAGAAGTAACAATAACTAATTAGCTAATGGAGCGTCTGTCCCTCTGACAGCTGCTGCCACCATCTCCTGCTCATCGTCATTTAACTCCGGCCCAGGGGACAGGACGCAGAACTTGCGGTCTTCATGCTTGACTTGTTTCCCTTAGTGCAGTGCACTGTCGTCGATGTCTCCGTCCTGCTGCGAAGGCCAGGGTGCCTTCTGACTTTTAAAGAGTGAATGACTATTTCCATAAAGTGATTTTAATGAAGAATAAAAATATATAAAAATAAAAACAAAGTCCTAGTGGGAACCAGCTGGTGAGCCCTGTGCTTAGTGAAGAGATGAAGTCACACCAGCGCCCCCCCCCC
>LOJH01004874.1:23320-42169 GCA_001685095.1 Ellobius talpinus
TTTAAGAGGCAAGCCACGCCCACTCCCAGTGACCCTGCCCACCTCCCCCGCCATGCCATCTTGATTCTCTGCCTGTTCTCTCCCAGCACGCGTGCCTCTCTCTTATTTCCTTCTCTCTCTCCCTCTCTTTCTCCTTCCCCCTTTAAGTAATAAATATCCAATTCTATTCCATACTATGTGTCTGCCCACATGTCTCCCACCTACGCGCCTGCCCGCCGTCGCTGGGTGTCACCCACGCCGCCAACGCGCCGCTAGCCGCTGGGACTATGCACCTTCGGGGACTTACTGTGCCGCCTGCACCAGCCCGCCCCGCTGCAAGCGGAACGGGTCAGGGCTCATGGCTGCTCTGACAGATTTTTAACATCATTTACTCTGACAGATTTTTAACATCACTACCTGTCTCCTGGATATTACCCTCCAGCTTTCTCTTCAAGCTGTGCTTGTGCCTTTTATAGCACAACTTTTTTTTTAAATATGTATTTTATTTCATTTGCATTGGTGTTTTGTTTGCCTTCTAATGTCTATATTGAGGGCATCAGATCCCCTGAAAATGAAGTTACAGACAGTTGTGAGCTGTCAGGCAGGTGCTGGGAATCAGACCTGGGTCCTTTGGAAGAACAGCCAGTGCTCTTAAACACCGAGTCATCTCTCAGGCCCAAACAACACGACTCTTTAAAAGAAGTGTTACTACATAGGGCTGGGGAGAGATGGCTGGGTGGATTAAGAGGCCTGCGTTTGGATCCCCAGCACCTGATCCCCAGCACCCATGCAAATGCCAGGCATAGTGGCATGTGTCTGCGGTCCAGCAAAACAGGTACCCAGAGCTTCTTGGCCAGTCAGAATAGCTGCTTCAGTGACCTCCAGGTCCAGTGAGAGACCCTGTCTCAGAAAACAAGGTTGAGAGCTGTTGAGGAAGACACACATTGTCAACTTTTGTCATCTACGTGTGCAGGTGAGTGTGTGTGCTCCTACACACACACACACCACCACCACCATGATTATGGAATATTTCAATGGATATTACTAAAATACATTATTATGAAGTACAGTTTGGGACAAATTAAATGATAAAAGCAAGTCAACAGGAATAAAGGTTTCATGCACACAAATAAGAAGTCAGAGAGAGTGAGCTTTCAGAATGGGACATTTATTTCCTCCACAGATCCACTGGGAGGCTGGGCTGCTTCCTTGTCATTCTGCAAGGTCAGAGCCCTGTCCTGGCTGAGCTGGGATTGGATTTGAGGCACCGCGCCCCCTTTGATTTCCCTTTGGTGCTGCTTTGAGTGCTCCAGGAGGACCCCCACACCCCAGCTGGGGAACCATGGGAGGAAGGGGGGAGGGAACAGAGAGAAACTTCCAGGCGGAATAAAGGTTCTGTTCCAATGATCCAGCTGACCCTTGACCCCCATTACCACAGGTAATCAAAAACTGGCTGCATGCATCACGCTTTAAATAAAAACATCATTTACCTGGCCAGAGGACGTGCAGACAGGTAATTGCATGGGGTGCTGGTCCAATTACACTTGGGGAGAGGCACTTTTCTGTGTGTGCTGGCGGAACAACAGCCCTCGGCACACTGCCGCACATCTGTGAGGGCTCCTCCTAAAAGAGACTCCACAGGCACAGCCTGTTTTTCTCAGGACACAAGGGTGGTGATTAGTCCCTGCTTTTGACACTGGAAGGAACCCCGCAGAGGCTGTCAGGGGGACCGGACCCCCATGGGGCTCCAGTTCAATGTGAAGCCCTGGTATATGTGTTTACAAAGCAGGGTGTTGTTAAACCCCACAGAGAAGCCTAATGTGGGGTGTGACAGCTCTTGCCTTTGTTTCCTGGCTGCATTTTTGCTTGTTTGTTTGTTTTTGTTTTGTTTTTTCTTTCTTTCTTTCTTTTTTAAGCCTTTGAGGTCTCCCACTATGCAGAGTTTCCACCTGGCATGTGATTAAAGTGTCTCCTAGTCGTGTCAGGGAAAGGAGCTTTTCCCCAGCATCGTTCAGCCCCGGATGTCACCTGAGAGTTAAGTTTATTCTCTGAAGGTGTACTGGAGACCCCAGAGCTGAACGGGTAACCCTCTGTGTGAGGTGGATGGATGCTCAAATCTCTGACGGCACGTGGGGTTAATAAGCCAGAGAAGGGGTGGGAACACAAACCCAGAGTCAGCTGCTGGCCATCCTAAAGACAATGAACAGCTGTTTCTCACAGCTGGGTGTGGAGTGTCAGCTCTTCTCAAATTGTGTTCTGTGGTATAAACACCAACGAAACAAGTGAGAATATTGCCCGACTCCACTCATCTGGTCAGCACATACTTCAAGAGTCATGAATTTGGTCCTTCAAAGAGCACAGAGAGACCTGGGTGGTGACTGGGCCCTGCCTGGCTCCTGCACAGAGCTCAGGGGATGTGTCTTACGGTCACCACGGATTTGACTCACGGGAACACCAGAAGCCTCGCACATTCCATCTTGAATACCCACGCTCAGCATCTGTCATGTGGGATTAAGGAAGCCCTGCAATTGAACCCCGAGCTCCCAAAGACAAGGTAGCCCATTGTTGCTCCCAATTTAGCTGCCTACAGGGACGAAGGAGCCATGGCATGAGAGCAGCAACGCCAGGACCCTGACCGCGCCCTTGCAGCTGTGAACCTTGAGCGCGGGCTTCTGGGGTCCCCTTGCAGTCTGTGTCCCGTTCACTTGACTGTATTAGAGTGCTTTACCTTTAAAGGCAGGCTATATGAACTGCAATTTGACCAAAGAGCCTTGATCTTAGTATGGAGCAATTTATCTTTCTTGTTGATTTCTTGTTTGAGAAAATAAGAATCCTTCATTCTTATTTGAGCTGGGGAAATGGCCTCAGAAAGCAAGGTTTTCTTTGATGACTACGGCCATCAAAGCTGCTTGGGTGCCGGCTGCATGTTGTGGACAAGCCCTGTTGTGATCTTACAAGAATTTCTTAGTGTTCTGATAGGATTCACATACTGCGCAGCTCACCCCTTTCATTTTTATTGTTTTATCAGGTTTTTTTTTGATGGCATCTCATGTGTTTCAAGTTGACTTCAAAGTCCCACTGTAGCCGAGAATGACCCTGATGTCTCCTTCTGCCTCCCTCCTCGAGTGCTGGGGCTACAGATTCACAATACCTCATACAAGCATTTGCACCGTGTACACATACACACCATGAACACACTCAAATCCATGTGGACACACACACATAAGTTATAGTGAGTCCCAATAAATCAGAGAGGATGCTGACGCAAGAGACTGATAGCTTCCTCACGTGCTGCAGAGGAGGCGCTGGAGGCCCTTGTGAGACATCTGTGGCTGCAGCAAGGCCCTGTGCTTGCTGGGTACTAAACCTGGCCCTGCGGCATTGTTCCTACCCCAACTTCACGTTCCTGGGGCTTCTTATACCTGTGGTGACTTGCATAGCTCAAGCAAGAAGAGGTCCTGGGAATTTGCACCGTCTGATCCTTCCAAAGTCCAGAGGAAACATCCCCCTCCTAATCTAGCTGAGAACCAGGATGAAGCTTCCAACCACCTGGAAACAACTGATGTCAAAATGGAGCAAATCTGTGGCCGTCGTTGAGTTTCCAAGTCATGATCAATCAGCCTGCAGGAGCCCACAGCCAGGAGGGCTTCTGGCCTGCCGTGTTTTAGGACCTTTTCTTTTGACTGGACCCTTCTCTGCTTCTCAGATTGCACCTAGAGAAACTGTTGTTTGAAGGCCAATAGAGCAATCACTGCTTTACCACTGCCATAGTCAGAGAGAGCAGAGGAAGAAACTCCTCTGGAGGGAGATCGTTCTGGTGCAATATTCTAAGATAAAAATGATTGCAAACATAAACATACTGAACAACTTCACAGCATTTTAACTGAAAATGGCACTCCAGGGATGATGGGATGCTCCCTGCTCCTGCTCCTGCTTCCTGCCGTGGCCATCTACAACGGAAGTATTCACACTGAGCCTGAGGATGCTCATGTCAGGCCCATCTCCAGGAAGACCAACACCCTGGCTCTCACTCAGCCCCAGAACAGACTCATCTATAGACTCGAATGTTGCACTGGCACTTTCAGGGCCTCTTGGGTTTCCAGATCAATAGTTACCGTCCCCAGAGAGGAGACGTTTGAAGTCTCTGCTTCCTGTTTTCTAAGTGTTGCCACTTCCGCGTTGAGTAAAGCACAGAAAACAATTTACTTCCCTTTTCTGAGGCAGCCCGAGCCTCATCTCCACTGGAGTGTCCTCCAGGCTTCTCAAGATGCTTTATTTGCTTTCTTCAGAGAAACATGGAGTTGACTCAGCCACCAGCTTCTGGGGCACCGTCTTGTTCTCTTTCCTCCTCTTTGCTGAGGTGTGTGGGGTGTGGGTGCAGGACATCTTTCTGTGCTGAGACTGCTTGTGCATCAGGCACCAATCGAGAGTGACAAGATACCTCCCTGGCAGAGTAGCAACTTCCCCCGAAGATGAGGGGGGAGGGGGAAGAGAGTGAGCAAGCAAGCAAGCCAGCTTCTAGGCTCCCCTCACCTCCATGGACCTGTGGCTGTATCTCTCAGGACTGGCCTGGGCCACCTGGCTTTAGAGCAGAGATTCACTGGCTGAGAACTCACCATCCTTCGTAAAGGTACGTGGGTGTTAAAGGGCACCAACACATAGAAGCTGCTCGCGGTGTTTTTAAACAGCGAGCTCCTTTGCCTCCGGTGTGCTTACCTCCATGGTTGCATCTCTCGACATATTTACTGCAACTCATAATGGTTGTCAGAAGCCAGGCCCACGACTGATGTTCTGCTGAGCAGAAAAAGACAAATAAGGGGGCTGGAGAAATGTCTCCGCAGTTAAGAGCACTGTTACTCCTGCAGAAGACCTGTGTTGGATTCCCAGGACCAAGAGGGTGGATACTAGCCACCCGTGACTCCGGTTCCAAGTGATCCAATGCCCTCTTCTATCCTCCTTGGAAATCAGGCACACACATGACACACATATGTACATACAGGCAAAAGACTCATACATGAAGTAAAGTGATCTACAGTTTTAAAGATTAATAAACAAACACATTGTTTTATTAGCTGGTCTTTGCCAAAAGTGGCCTAAGTAAACCAAAGATGCGAATTGGCTAGAAACATATATTATCCCAAGAGTTTGTAAAGTACACCCATCTACACACACCTCACAGCCCCACATCCACCCCTAAGTATCCAAGTATTTGATAGTAACAGTATTTACAGGTGTTCCCTTCAGCCACCCAGCAGAATCATTTTTTCAGTGAGTTTTCAAGGGTTAACAAACCATAAATTTATACACAGGCTTGGCTTCCCAGCCTTCCAGATGGCTAAGGGTTGGAGGGAATCTCAGATAAGCCGGGGAAGCAGGTCTGAGGATAACAAACCTCTCCTCTCCTTAGAGAAAGTGCGTAGTTTAAGGCCAAGATGCTAACTCTAACTGCTGACCAAGCAAAGGACAGGATGTGACTGAGAGAGGTGCAGTGAGCTCCCAGGCAGGCAGAGTAAATGTTTGGACTGATTTAAAATAGTGCTGTGGCCCCTAGCCACCCTACCCATTATCCCTGTGAAGAGCAAGTTTGGGATAACAGGTGAATGCCAATCAGAGAGGGACCTTGAGTTCTGGAGCCGTGTCAGGTTCTGCAAGGAGACTCCAAGACCAGGGTGTGAATCTGGTTTCCTTTGGCACTTGGCTGGGCAGCCAGGGGAGGGATGGCCACAAAGGAGGAGCCCCATGCTCGCAGGGTTACCCAAAAGGGCCCCAGTGTCTGCTGCACAGCTGCCTGGGGGAAATGAGCTCATGGTGAGGGGCCAGGGGTCACCAGCCAGAGACACCTTTCCCCTGGCAGAGGCCACAAACATTGTGTACACAGATCCAGGCCTGGAAAAGGAAGGTGAGAAGGCCTTAGCTTGATGCAGGGGCAAGCCGAGGGGGAATGAGCTTGGGTGGTCAGTCACAGCTGCTTTTGAACAAAGGCCTGAGAGCCTATTGTGAGACAAGGCAAATACCCCAGAGAACAGAAGCCTGAGGTCCGTAAGTAGGAAAGGTGCAAGGACAGGGATTATCTCTGGGGTCTCAGGACTCTGTCACCCTGGAGCATGGGAGTGGCATACAGCTGTCTTGGGACAGAAGTGTCTATATTTCCCAGCAGGTCTACAGTCCAGGTCAGGCAGTGGGTGATCACCCCAGGCAGGGCCTTGAGTGTCTCCTTCACACCGGATGACGTTTGTGATGGCCTCCAGCTCACAGCCACACTGAAGCACTTCCATGTGTAGCAGTAATGCGGATTTCCTTCCACTAAAAGGAAACTCAGAAGAAAGGAAAGTGAGTTAGAATTAAGAAAACCATTAGTGGGATATGAATTTTGCCAGTCATTCTGGCTTGGGAGCTTCAGGCAGGAACATCACTGTAAGTTCTGGGGCAGTCTGGTCTATAAACCAGCCTATGGTACAGAAAACGGCTGGTCAGAGCCAGTCAGTGGGACACATGGCTGAGGGTGCACAGTCAATACTCTGTGCCCATTCAACTACACAGCATGGGCTTTTTATTTTGACTCTATTTTTTAACTTGCTTTTATTTTAATGAATTAGTCTTTTACGGAAGTAATTGCCAACTTGTGAGAAATGAGCGGACTCTCTTCTTGTATTTCATCCAGTTTCCCCGCTGGCCGTGGTATAGACTGTCCTAGCATGTCAAGGACCTGCTGGTGGCCAACTGACTCTACCCTGATGTTCCATCCCCTGCTCTTCTCCCCACCTCGGTAACCATTCTCTTGTCCCCTTGCCCCACAATTTACCACTTTAGGAATGTTTTATACCGGGGTGGTGGGATGACCCAGCGGGTAAAGGCACTTGCTGCCAAACTTGATAACATGATTTTGGTACCCGGGACCCCTATGAAAGAAGGAGATTTTCCTCTGGCCTCCACGTTTATGATGTGACCTGTTCATACCCACAGACCTTCACATGTGCACACAAGATAAACAAGTGCACAGCAAATGAATGCATTTAACCTCCAACTCTACTTCATAAAAGTTTTAAAAGAATATTTTATAAAGAAGATTGCGTAGTGTGTAGCCTAATTCTCTTATTATTTCATCCCCTTATGTTTTATTTCCACTTTAGATTTGTTTTGGTGCGTGTGCTTCTCGTGTGCAGGTGTTGGGGCTGTGGGAAGTGTCATGTTCATGCTTAGAACTTGCCAAGTAGATTAGGATAGTTGATCAGCGAGCCCCAGGACCATCTTGCCTTTGCCTCTCTGGTGATAGGGTTGTAAGTGTGTGTCACCATGCCCATCTTTCTTCAGCTGGGCTCTGCAATCCTCATGCTTGCCTGCCAGGTGCTTAACCAACTGTGATACCTCCCAGTCTCCAGTCTGTGTCTTCTTATTGCTGAGTAAGATTCTGTGACACAGATATGCACAGTTAGCTTGGACATGTGTCTGAGGAAGATCAAATGGGCTACTGTCTCGGGCTATGCAGAATGGAGCTGGATGAACATGTGTGGTGCATGCAGGCTTCGGTGAGAGCCTGCTTTCTTCTCTTCGGGAAGCAGCAGTGTTGTGTAAGACAAGGTAGCTGACCGCACGTTTGTAGCAAACACACGGTTTTCTAGAACGCTCACGAGCTGGCTGCCACGAGTACGTCTTTAGAGACCTGTCAGACTTTTCACTAATTTTCTACCTGGATTAATAATTGATTTTTTTTCACAGTTAAGTTTTCATGGCTCTTTATATATTCTAGACATGAGTCCTTTGGTAGCTCTGTTAATTGCAGCTATTTTTCCCATGTATGTGGCTCTGGTTTTCTTCTCCTTTTATAAGCAGAGGCATTTACAGAACAAAAAATTTTCATTTTGTTGAGGTCTAACCTAGCAAAGGTCTAACCTTGTCTCATAGTTCCTGCTGTGTGAGTGACTCCCATCTTAGTTCTGCAGGGTTTCCCCTGGTCCCTTTCCCTCCAGTGTTTAAAAGTTTCACGACCTGTGCTTAAGCTCACTTTCCAGTTTGAGTTCATTTTTGTTTAACTAAGAAAGCTCAGACTGCAATTTCTCTTTCTGCTTTTATGCACAAGAATTGATTTCTTATTCCAAAGAGCTGATACCTCAGTGCCATGCGTGGCAAAGCTAGGCTTTCTGCACTGAATTGCCTTGAACCTTTGTCAAAAAAATCACCTGGAGTGCGGTGGCACACACCTTTAACCCTGCACCAGGGAGACAGAGGCAGGTGGATTGCTGTGACTTGAAGCCAGTCTTTTCTACGCACTGAGACCTTGTCTTAGCTGTTTCTACTTTGTGTTAGGATGACATGTCATTGACCAGTGTATCTCTTCTCCTGAAAGCACAGCCTTGGTTGCCATGGCTCTATAATGAGTTTTCAAGCCATGTAAGTCAGTGTTTTCCTCTTTTATTGTCCTTTTAGATGCCAAGAAATTCTTGTTTGAATTTTATGATACCTGACCTACATCTTTATACCAATTAGGGGGATACCTGAAATTTTTACTAGGTTGAATCTTCTAATCCAGGGACCCAATAAGTCGTTTTATTATTTATATTTTCTTTGAGTTATTTTGTCGGTGTTCTGTAAGATGCAGTCTCTGAGGCCTTGGCATGCTTTGTTAGAGTTTTATGTAAGTGGTTTTGAGTATAAATGACATTGTAATTTGAATTTCAGTGGAATTCACAGGTAACATGGAAATATAATTAATGTTTGTATGTTGATCTTGTGCCTGCAGAACTTCTTATTCTGAAGGGTTTTTGTGGTTGTTGTTGCTGTTGTTTAATTTTTTAGGAATTTATACCTAAACAGTTGTGCCACCTGCCAATGGGTGCACTTTTATTTCTTCCTTTGCTGTCTGTGTGTCTTTCTGTTGCCTGTATTCTGTATTTTTTTCCCACTTTAGTTCACTGGCTAAAGCTTGAGAAGTATTGGTTCAGAGCAACGGACACCTCCCTCTCCCTCGCTAGTTCATCTTGCTGGCTAATGTTTACTTTGTAGCATTATGAATGGCACTTGTCACACTGAGATGAGGAGATCTTTTCTTTCAGTAATGGATCTTGGCTATGACTATGTGGCCTCCTTCTTTACTCTGTTAATGTGGTAGAGCACATTGAATATATCACAAACCCTTGGTCATGGTGTGTGATGTTTTTTAATGTCTTAGTATTTCATTAATAATGCTTTGTCAAGGGTCTGTGTCTAGATTCATGAAGGGTGTTGTTTTCTGCTTGACTCTCTTCATATTATAGATGTCAGGATGGTATCTGGATACATAAAACACTCTGTTTTGTTCAGTTTTCAGATAGAGCTGGTATTAATTTCACTGTGAAATTAATTCTCTACACCAGCACCTGGAGACTTCTTATTTGTGACTTTTGAAATTACAAATTCAATTTGATAATAGTTAGAGCACTGTTCATAGTATTGATTTCAGATGAGGTGGATTGTGGCAGTTTATGCCTTTTGGAGAACTGGTTCATTTCATGCACATTATTGAGTGCATGGGGGTTGAATGATTCCCTTGTGAGCCTTTTGAAGTCTGTGGGGTCTGTAGTGATAGCCCCTGGTTCATTTCTGATGTTGATAGTTTGTGTCTTGCCTGGTTTTTTTCTTTGTCTGTCTTTGAAGATTTTCTAAATCCATTTTATTAAACTTGTCTAAGAACAAGCTTTCTGTTTCATCAGTTTTATTCCTCTGTTATTTTTGTTTCAGTTTTATTGATTTCTTCCTCAACCATTATTATTTTCTTCCTTCTGCTTTAGGATTATTATAGTGTGTGTGTGTGTGTGTGTGTGTGTGGTGTGTGTGTTTGGTGTGGTATGGTGTGTGTGGTGCTAGGTTGCAGAAGGTACGTGACACTTCCCCCTCAAGCCCTCTCTCTAACGCTAACATTCTGTGCTGCAAGCTTCCCCAGTGTTCTCTAAGGTGGGCTCCACTGCCTTTTTGCTTTTTCTCAGCAATGTGCTGTTGACTGCCTCTGAGACACCTTCTTTGGCCCATAGGTTGCATTTAGTTTCCAAGCATTTGGAGTTTTTCCAGTTTCCTTTCTCTTTTGGTTTCTAGTGTTATTTGATATTGTTTAAGGACACACTTGGTCTTATTTTAATTCTTTAAATCTGCTTAGGCTGCTTCATGACTTAGAATGCAGCCTCTCTTTGGATACCTGTTCAGATCTATTGAAGATGCAGAGGCCACACAGTAGGTAGCACAGAAAACATTTAGTAGAAGAATAACTGGCTCTTCAAGAGTCACTGTGAGACACAGTACTGTCCCCACAGATGATGAAGAGAGTACCAAGAAAGGAGAAATGTGGGGGTGAAATTGGACACTGGGGTAGCGGATCTGGACACCGGGATAGTGGAGCTGGACATTGGGGCAGCAGAGCTCTTGGCTCCTGTCACCTGACCGTGACTTGTAGGGAGTTGCCAGGCACACAGTGGGTAACCCTCCAGCATATAAGCTGGAGACAGTCCACTCCCAGCTAGAGACAGAGGTGTGTGCTGAGAGCCTGGGTGTGGGGCATACAGGTCTTCTGAGCTCACAGGTCGCAGGTGAGAACAGGGATGTTCTCCACGGATGTGCTAGCCAGAGACAGACTGCCCAGATGGCAGATGTTTCTGAGTTGCCAGACCTCAGGAGGCTGCTGAGGCTGAGCTCTGGGTCTGTGCTGTAGGTATTGTGGACAGGTTGCTTCTCAGACGAGGCTGTCCTGGTGCTGAGGAAGTATGTTTAGAGGCCTGTGGCTAGGATAGTTCCATGGCCTACCCCATGCCCACACCCAAGGCCCTCAACTTGGAATGTTCAGGAAACTACTTTCTCTTGAAGTATCCCTCCAACATGCCCTGCTGGGTAGAATTGCGCTGTTTCCCAGACAGCACACAGCAAAGGGTGTGTGGGGTGCTGAGTGATGATGCGTTTGCAATTGACACAATTACAATAGGCGTGCAGCAGCATCTGCTCTTCTATATGGTGAGCTTCCCTCCAACTGCACAGGTCTCTGTTTTTGCCTCGCAAGAAGTGAGCATCTGTCCTGCTGAGGAAGCTCTTACCTGTCTTCGGGGTGAGAAGACAGAGGTGCTGTCTGCTACCAAGACCCTGCCCATCACTCTACTAACTCAGCGAGGGTCTCACTGAATATTTTCCTCACTGAAGGCCAAGTTATAAAGTTAAGCACCGGCATCTCATGTAGGAAACACAAAAATTAGAAGCAGAGCCAAGAAGTGCAGCCTGGTCAAACAGAGATAAAGATATTCGTGCATGGTGTCCAAAGTCATCCCAGTGGCTTCCCAAGTGAGTAAGCTGCCAGTGAGCTACAGTTTGGAGATTTGGCTTTGTTCTTCACTGGCCATTCCGTAGCTTCCTCTCCATTACTCTTTGCTTCTTAGAGCCTCTGTCAATCCTGAAGACTCTGAGGAGTCCCTCTTCTGATGCTGCAGACATCCTTTGTGAGCGGGGAGGGGCACGAAAGCTGTGGCCTCCCCACCTGGGCACTGGAATCAGGCCCCTTGCTTTTGTGCTAGTGATTTTCTCATACAGAGGTACCAATATTTAGTAGGCTGATAATTCTTCAACTACTAGGGACACCATGACTTGGCAGTTGCTGTCACAAGTCTCCACGTGCCAGAGAGCTCGCCTTGTGGGTGTGTCGCTATTCCCTGTAGTTGACAAGCCAATTTTGCCTTTGACAGCCAAGTGCTACCAGTCTGGCCCTTGCTCTCCTATTCTGAGATCACCTCTGCTTTGTGATGGTAGAATTACTCTTTCGAAGGACATCACCCACAGCTCTCCCTGTCCACACCGTTTTGGGAGGATGTGGGTGCTCCCCTGGACATCTCAGAGCTCTACCCAGGAGCACTTATGAATCTTCATAAGAAATGTAGTTGACCTAGGCCTTTGGGTTCCCTTATCCTTGTCATGGGAGGGAAGCCCTCATGCTCTAACTTCATTAGCTGAAGGCCACTGTCACAGCCAGATCTCTGCCTCCCAGCCTTGTTAAAGCTATGTCTAGCTATTTAGCCACATTAAATCCAAGAATCTCTGGCATAGTCATCTGTGTCAAAGAACTCTTGGGATCACTGCTGGTGGTCCCTGCCCTCCCTCATGGAAACCCTCAGGCCCATTTGCATATGGTGCTTGATGTCTGCTGGTAGGTGGTACAAGCACGGGTTCCATGGTAGTGCCACCTGTTTCTTCCTGGGTTATATTGGGTGCCTGATCCCAGCCACCCTGCTCATAAGTCTTGGCACGTGGGGGGTGGTTATGGTGAGTTCCAGGAAGGCTCAGCTATCTCTTACAAGGTTTCTGCCCCAGGTGAGGGTCTCACAGGGATCCCCAGCTGAGGACGGTAACTCTGCTAAGAGAGGGAGACACAGGAGGGTTCAGAGCAGCTGACTCAATCCAGTTCTTTCTTGTGAGTCTGAGATGTCCTCGTTCCAAGTTCCAGGATTCCCACTAACACTCCCCACCCCCGCCAATTCTCACATGAAAAGCTTGGCAAGACTTTGAACTCATCATCTTGCACCAGTAAATTCTGTTTGATTATCAGCTATGTCAGCCCCACAGCTCCAAGAAACAAGAAATTCTTCAGGGCTGTCATGGAAGCTGTCTGACTTTCAGAGCATGACTTGAGCTATGAGTTAATGGAGCTGAGACTGTCATTTTCTCTGTGTAAGCACTCAAGGCCTCTTAGGAAAATCCATTTAACACCACAGTCCTTACACATGCCACTACTGCGTGTGCACGGCCACGCCACTCCAACTCCCAGGCCACCTGCTCTGGTTGTCACTTTCTCTCAGTTGACCCCAATTGACAACTTGATTAATTTTGATGCCCTGGCATGCCAGGGGTTGCAAGACTCAAATTTCTCATTGGAAAGGTACTTAGCCATCATAAAGTCCATCCCGATATCCCATAGGAATCTATCCTTGGGACCGTGTATCATGATCAAGTCTGGACATTCTGTAACTAATCAGAAGATTACAACCACCCTGGAAGTCATCTTGGGAAGTGTGACATAATGATGTGACAATCAGAGAACAGCTCTTAGATGTCAAGGGGCTAGTACCCTGAAAGGGCACATGTGGGTGGTGGGCTTCTGACCTCCTGGGGAAGCTGTGGTTTAGACTATCAGAGAGGGGTGCAGTCCCCTGATTTGAACAGATAGGGTTAGTCTGGGAGCTGGAGGAATGGTGATCAATGCATCTGGAAAGCAATCACAGCAAGTAGGTTTCAGGGATGGTCCTACATCAGTGTTGTGGTTGTTGTAGGTATCATGTCAGGTACAGTCAGGTACAGCACTGTGTGGATTAAAACATATTTGTTTTAAACATATTAAATGATTAATGATTAAAACATATGGATCAAACATATTTGAAAAGGAGGTAACTCAGGAAAAAGAGAAAATTCTTTGGGCACAGTGCCTACTAGCCAAGCACTAAGACATGATTTGGGATCCCCAGCTGTAATTGGACATTTCCTGTCTCAACTGCCTGCTCCCAAATAACCGACACAGAGGCTTAATATTAATACAAATCCTTGGCTAATAGCTCAGGCTTGTTACCAGCTAACTCTTACGACTAAATTAACCCATATTTCTATTTATGCTCTGCCATGTGGTAGTGCCTTTATTAGCAAGGCACATTCATCTCATGCTCCCTGTGTCTGGCTGGTGACTCCTCACTCTGCCTTTCTTCCTATCATCCTTAGTTTGGTTTTCCCACCTATACTTCCTGCCTGGCTACTGGCAAATCAGCATTTTATTGAATCAATTCAAGTGACAGATCTTTACAGTATACAAGAGGATTAATCCCACAGCACCCTTTATATAAAGTCTGACACAGCAGCTTGTGCCTATAATTCCAGCCCTGAGGAAGCAGGGACAGACAGATCTCTGCAGTTCACTGGCCAGCAAATTGGTGAGCTCCGGGTTCAATGAGAGACCTGGCTTCAAAAAACAAGATGGAGAGTGACTTGGAGTGATGACAGCCAACTTCAGCCTATGGACTCCACGTTTGCTCACACATGACTACTCACATATGTATGTGCACATACACCAGGCATGCATGAAGAAAGTAAGAACTGGGTCAGCAAAAACTTCCTCCTTCATGTCACCCTCAAACAAGACAGTACAACATCCATTTACATAGTGACTACTTATGCTTGGTACTATAGGTCTTTTAGCTATGACCTAAAGGTAGCAAAAGATGTGTATGGCTTTTATGCAAAGTGATATGTAGTCTACATGAGGGACCTGAGCATTCCCAGGTTGGGATAGCCTTGGGCCAATCCCTGTGCACACTGGGGATGACTTGGTCTGCATGTGTAAAACTTTCCACAGTGAGTGTGAGCATCACTGATTCTTTGTTAAAGTGTGGAAACCTCTATTTTTAATTTTTGTGCATGTGTGTGGTGCCTTATGCATGCGCATGCACATGTATATGTATGAATGCATGTGCACATGCTATCATGTGGACATGGAGGCCTGAGGTTAACATTAGGTATCTTTCTTTGGTTGCTCTCTGCTTTTATATTTTGAGGCAGTCTCTCACTGAACTGGAGTCTCATCACTTTGGGTAGACCAGTTGGCCAATGACCTTCAGGGATCTACTACTTATCCCAATCACCCTGATCCTTAAAGTTGGGGTTACAGGAACACCTTGCCATGCTCAATTTTAATATGTGGTTTTTGGGAACCCAACTCAGGTTTTTATGTTTGTCAGCATGCTTGACCCACTGAGTCAGACCCACAGCCTGCCCCCTCTCTGTCACTGTGTTTGTTTTCTGCACATAGACTTAAAACTGTATCAAATCGTATTCTAATGCCTTTACCATCAAATAGAATTCAAAAACTCAAAAGTAAATGTTTTACCCATACTTTTACTTCTTCCATTGTTGTTTCTTTCTGCAATTCTAGGGTTTTCCTCCCCTTTCCTTTATTACTCATTCCCACTCCTTTTGAAGAGCTAGCCCAGTGGTTCTCAACCTTCCTAATGCTGTTTCCCTTTAATACAGTTCCTCATGTTGTGGTGACCCCTCAGCCATAAAATTATTTTTTTACTACTTCATAACAGTAATTTTTCTGCTGTTATGAGTCCTAATGTAAACATCTGATATTCAGAATATCTGATATGCAACTCAACAGGTTGGTCATGACCCATAGGTTGAGAACCACTGCTTTAGCTCATTCCTTTATTTGAGGCCATCTTGATTTCTTCTTCGTGTGTGGAAGAATCACTGGATATAGGGATAGAGTTGGTTGTTTCTTCCTTTCACCCTGTGGAAATTGCCTCACTCTTCCTGCTGGCCTCTGAAGTCTGAGGGACCACGGGCTAGCCCTGTCCCCTCCCCTGCTACCCATGGTAAAGGTGCTTCAGTTTGGCCAAATTTCTCCATCTTTAGTGGCAGAAGTTTGATGCTAGCATTCTTTGGGTTAGGGTTAGGGTTAGGGTAGGGCTAGTGTTTGGATTAGGGGCTAGTTGTTATTCTTAGGCTTAGGTTTAGAATTGGGCTAATGTTTGTATAAAATGTCAGGTTACTGTTTACTTTTTGTAGACATAGATTTATGCCTTTTGCTGTATTGGAGTTTCCATTATTCTTTCTTGAAAACTTTTTTTTTAAATTTTGTATTCTGAGAGTTGCTCTTGCCCTATAGCCCAGGCTAATGTTGAACCTGCAATCCTCCTGCTTCAACCTCCTACATGCTAGGATTACTGGAATGGAACAAGCCATTTGTCATTTTGTAAATGCATCTTTTCATATGTATGATGTTCATGTGTCTGCATATGTTTATATGCATGAATACAGACACTCACATGCCAAGGAGTGCCTGTGGAGGTCAGAGGGCAATCCCGGTGTCAGACATCACTCTCTACCTTGTTTAAGGTGGTGTCTGTTTTGTTCTTTGTTGCACTGGCCAGACTAACTGGCCCTCAACCTTGCTGCAATTCTCCTGTCTCTGCTCCCACCTTGCCATGAAGGTGCTAAGACCACAGATGTGTGGCCACACCCAGCTTCACACAAGCTCTTTGGTGTCAAAATCAGGTCCTGATTGCATGGCAAGGATGTTCATCCACTCAGCCACCATCAGACATCTTCATATTTTGTAAGTCCCTCTTTCCTTTTCCTGTTTTTCCAGAATTCTGATGTCATAAATGTCAGATCCTTTTTAGTCTCCCGGCCCCTGGCCCTCCTGTCTCTACTTCCTTATGTGTTTCTTTATGTTGTCCAAAGAGGTTTGCCTTGATTATCTGTTTTCAGATCTCGAGTTCTTCTTGTTACTTCGTCCCTTCTGTTTGCAGCTGAGCTCTAAAACTTTTGGTTATAGTTTTTTTTCTGTCCTTCTAAAGATGACTGTTTTAAAAAAATCTTTGATTTCTTTGCCTGTCTTCCCATTTCCATGTGCTCAGGATTTATTCCCAAGTGTTCCTCAAAGCAGTGTGGTTAGGCCAGATAATCGATGGCCAGATAGCTGATGTGACTGAAGCAGTGCAGTTAGACCAGATAATCGATGGCCAGATACTTGATGTCTCTCATCTTTGGCATTGTCTCTCTAGCTCTCTGTTCCCACTCACTTTGGGGTACTCCTGGGTCTTGATATGATGTGGTCTGGGGCGGGGGGGATTTGGGGGATTCTGTTGTAAGAGCCCAGGCCCATTGAGTGCTCTGCTATAGCTGGTGTGATTGTCTCTTTCCATTATTGATTTGATTAGGTCCTGAAACACCTGAGCTCTTAGGAGAGGTCCTCTGGGCACACCTGTGGGTGCATTTATAGAGTGGATTAGCTGAGTGAACATGGGAAACTCTGTCCTGTGGACTGTAGGCCCAGACAGAAATGAAAAGGAGGGAGTGTTGGTGCAACCAGCTTCTGTATTAGTGGAGATGCAGGATCTCAGCCACACAGTCCCAGTGCTGTGGCTCCCTCGTGCCTCCCCTGCCATGATGGACAATACTGTATCTCACTTAGCCACATCAAGCCTTTCTCTCAATATGTTGCTTTCAGTGGGGACCTTCGTCGCAGTGATAAGGACAATGATAACTCCTGTCTTCCTTTGATCTGCAGGGTGAGGGGGGTGGCTGAGATGCAGGCTCCTTGATCAGCTTTTCTATCCATCCCTTTCTGCCTCTCTGAGACAGAAAGCCTGTCTTGTCCCTGTCCCGTGCGACCTGCCCTCACAGTGCGAACACAGTGTAGCACACCTCCCCAGTGGAGTTACCCTTGACAGTGGAAAGGAGTGGGCTCCTGAAGCACACGACAGTGTGGGCGAGTCTTTACAGCATTGTGTCAGACAGCAGAGGCTGGGCTGAACAAGCTATTTCACCCGCGCCTCCATTTACATGATAGTCTAGAAAAGGCACACTTTGGGCCTAGAAACAGATCTTTGGTCACCAGAGTTTGAAGGGGGAGGAAGGGGCTCACCACAGCACGGTCTGCGGAGCTTTGGGGGGGAATGCTCCTTATCTTTATTGTATTGGAGGTTATACTGCCATACCTGCTTGTCCAAATGCACAAAACTGTACACCTGGAAAGATAAACTTTGTTGTCTATGCATAGGGCTTGATTAAAGGGCAGCTTTCTGTAGGAACTAGGGGATTTGAAGAGCTTATTGCTTATCTCTCTCAGTCTGTAGTCAAAGGATCCCGGTTTCAGCTTTTCAAGTGTATACCCTCAGCTCCTATGATACATTTCTGTGTGGCGTGTTTATTGCAGATGCAATGTTTGTATGGGACATACCCATTACATTCCGCTTCCCAAGTAGACAGCTAACATGGTGCACTGACTACTTGCTCTGTTGTTCTGACAAAAGGAACAGGAGAGGAAGGGTTTATTTTGGCTCTGGGTTTGAGGGTTGGTCCGTCATGGCAGGAGAGAGCTGCAGCTTGCTCACCTCTTGGCTGAACCAAAGAACAGAGAGAGATGACCGCTAACATTCATCCAGCTTCCTCCTTTTTCTGTCTGTGCTCAGTCTGGACTGGTACTTCCTGCGTTCAGGTTATGTGTTCCCTCCGCAGTTCGTCCCCTGGAAAGGCCCTCAGAGGTGCACCCAGAGATGTGTCCCCTAGACAGTTCTGAATCCAGCCAAACTGACAGTGAATTCAACCCTCCCCAGCCATACTTACAGCCACCCATGCAGCTAATAGCACTCTATGCTGCGAGTGTCCAGCCCCAGCCTTAACTATGAATGCAGCCCCAGACCAAACCTTTAACATCGTTCTAAGTGAGACTTGTTTGTTGTTTTAACTTGATTGCCCGGTTTCCAAGCATAAACTCTGTAGGCAGCAACATGGCCCAGAGTGGCCAAACATTTTTCTTCATCCAATCAAGGTGACAGTGGAATTAACCACCACAGGGGGTTAAGGCTTCTGGAACGCTGACTCACGCAGGCTGCAGAGACTTGTTCCTGTCTCCCTTTGAACTCAGCATGTTATCTGTTTGCTGGTTTCCTGGCAAATTATTGTAATTATATGAAACAATCCCCATCCCCAATACAGGGCTCTGAATTACATTATCTCCCAACCCTGCTTATAGCCCACGGCAACTGGGAGCAGCATCTTTTTATCTGACATGTTCTAGGCTTCAGGGACAGCCTCCAGCTGGCCATGGGGTCTGTGAGGCTCTGTGTTCACTGGAGGAAGGAGAGCAGCCTGGGTGGTGGCTTTGGTCTCAGCACCCTCTTCCAGCAAGCAGAAAGGCTTAAGACCTGCGTTTCGCACTTACCACTCAGAAAAAACTATCCAGGTCTGAGACCTGTCCCCTCCCTCGTCATTGAACACAGTGCAGTCTCAAGATTCTCTCACTTCAGGCCATTTTGTACATGGATTGGTTCCTTCCTTCCTTCCTTCCTTCCTTCCTTCCTTCCTTCCTTCCTTCCT
>LOJH01004875.1:12958-23532 GCA_001685095.1 Ellobius talpinus
ATCTGCCTGCCTCTGCCTCCCAAGTGCTGGGATTAAAAGTGTGAGCCACCACCGCCTGGCAAGACTTATTTTTTATTTTATCTGGAGGCTAGGACATCAGAGCCTCTTGAACTGGAGCTACATAGTTGTGAGACATCTTCTGGTTGCTAGTAACTAAACCCCAGATCTTTCCACAAGTGTTTGTGACTGCTGAGTCACCTCTCCAGCTCTACTCAATAGTTATTCTTAAGAGGTTTTTTTTTAAAAAAAATATCAAAACACAGCCAGTGTGGTGATGCATGCTTGGACTCCCAGGTTCTGGGAGGCTAAGACAGAAGGACTGTTGAGCCACGGAGCTTGAGACTAGCCTGAGCAGTATTACAAATCAAACCAAAATCCAGGTCAAAATAAGACAGTAGAAAAACTGTGGAAAATAAGTCCATATCCGTCTTGGATGACTATATAACACAATATTCACCTCGATATTGGTAATGAACTACAGTGGTTAGTATTCTGTGTTGTGATGTAAAGTATCAATGAATTCATAACAACAATAATCATGGCCTGAAATGGCAGCACCTGCTTGTAATCCCAGCTACTTGAGAAGCTGATGCAAGATGACTGAAATTTCAAGACCAGCCTATGTAATGAGTTCAAGGAAGGACAGTCTGAGCAAGTTAGTGAGAAAGGATCTCAAACTAAAATTTTAAAAAACGACTGGGAGGAGGCTCAGTTGTAGTCCTTACTGAGGTTCTGGGTTCCATCCCCAGTATAGAAAAATAAACAAATAAATAATAGTAATTCTACAATAACCAAGTGAGATGATTATGTAGTATAGTTTGCACAACTTCAAAGAAAATACAGACAAAACTAAAATGGCCATATATTTTTTAAAATTATAGATTAAGTATACTTACAAAATAGCTCTTCAGTCTGATAAAGTCTACAGTCATAGGAATGGATCTATCACTATTTCTATTCAGTACTTTAATGTAATCCAGCAGGTCAGCAAAGAATTTATAGCCCCCCTTCAGCACACAGAGGGCCACAATGTGATGGCCTCCCATCTCTTTCAAGACATCTCGAGCCAGTCTTTCAGTCCTGCAAAAATAAAATAAGGAATTGAAAAGATTCCAAATATTTATATTTTATAACAAACACCTATTAAGCATGACACATCCTTTGTTCCCATGAAGGGAATTCTTGCTTCATAACACATTTTCTTAAATAAAGTTGGGAACTTTTTCCATATGCCAAAGGTAAAATTTTGGGGGTTGGGGAAGTGTCACAGGATCCCTCTATGTAGCCCAGGCTGGACTGTACCTCACAATCCTTGTCTCTACCTCCCTGTTCTGAGATTATAGTTATACACCAACACACACAGCTCAACCAAAATTAAAACCAGGTACATTCTAGGCATGATGATACATGCCTATAATTCCAGCACTCTGAAGGCTGAGGCAGAAGGATTGCTATGAGTTAAAGGACATCCTGAACTGCAGAATAAGTACTAGGTTACTTAGGGCTACATAATAAGATCCTGTCTCAAAGGAAAGAAAAGAAAAAAACAGGTATACTATTATATCTATCATAAAATTTAAAAATACAAATAAAAACAAGATAATTTTCAAAGCTTACTAGATTGGTGAGTTTTGGTTAAATTGTATTCTCTAATATAAAATATTAGAAGATATTGTGAGGAAAAATGAACACACCTCTAGAAGTATAAAATGATATAACTTTCTAGAGGTTAATTTGACAGTATTAAAACATTCAATAAACATCTTTTCCTTGACCCAGAATTTCTACTTATCTAAAGCTGAGCAAGTGCCAAAATGCGTATATAGGATATTTCCTCTAACATACTCTGCTAAGTGCAAAATAATGAAGATCTTAAGTGTTCACCAACAGTACAGAGTCAAACCAGTTATGATACATCCATGAATAGGATAGAGTATTGCCTTTAAAATAAATATGGGGGAACTGGGAATGTAGCTTAGCTGGTAAAGTCCATGCCTAATACATATAGGAGGTCCTAAGTTCTATTCTCAGAACTGTACAAACTGGGTATGATGTCATATCAGGAGCTGAAGCAGTAGGATCAGAAGTTCAGGTCACCCTCAGCTACACTAAGTGAGTCTGAAGTCAATCTAAGCTATTTGAGACCCTATTTCAAAACATTTCATATAATATATAGGGCTCGGCATGGTGGCAAACACCTTAATCTCCACACATGGGAGGCTGCCAGGGAGAACAGCTGAGTTGAGTCTAGGCTATACAGAAGCTTAAAGCCACACCGAGCTAAACAGTGAGACCCTAGCTCAAAGAGAAAATAGTTTATACATACACATGCTGTGGGATAATGCTCTTGTACACCGTAAAGACTTATCATTCATATTAGTTTAATAAAATGCTGATTGGCCAGTAGCCAGGCAGAAAGTATAGGTGGGGCAATCAGACTAGGAGAATTCTGGGAAGAGAAAAGGCAGAGAGTGAGTCACTAGCCAGATGCAGAAGTAGTAAGACAGAATGCCTTATTGAGAAAAGGTACCAAGCCATGTGCCTAAACTTAGACAAGAATTATGGGTTAATTTAAGTTGCAAGAACTAGTTAATAATAAGCCTGAGCTAATAGGCCAAACAGTTTAATATAAAATAAGCCTCTATGTGTTTCTTTGGGACTGAATGGCTGCAGGACTGGGAAGGACAGAAACTTCCATCTACACATACATGAGATTATAAAATAATTTTTAAAAGATAAAAACATTTGATAGCTATAGATGTATCAATATCAAAATGTTCAAAAAATTCAGTCCTATATCATAGTATGTAACGTGTGTGTATACACTTCACATACAGTGATACAGTATATGTGCATAAATATTATCTAGGTAGGAAATGTGTATAGAAAGCTGACAGAACAGAATTATAATTTCATTTACAAACAGACTAGAGGCTCTTCCCACCTCTCTTCAATGTTTACTGTACTCACTATGGATTCCCACTATTTATGTCTCAAACTGGGTAATTAATTAATTAATAAGACTTCCTGATGTTTTTCTTTTTATGAAAAGAACTTTAAAAATAGAAAATATTGGGGCTGAAGAGATAGTTCAGCAGTTAAGTGTACTTGCTGTTTTTGCAGAGGATCTAAGTTCAGTTCCCAGCACCCAGACAGTGGCTCACAATAGTCTGTAACTCTAGTTCCAGGAGATCCATCACACTTTTCTAGCCTCCTGAAATGCATATCCTGCATATTAATGCATGAAGGCACTCACACATACTAATAAAATAACAACTATCTTTTTAAATAGAAAACCTTTGTTCATCAATAAGTTGGCCTAGCTTATATTCAAGTATCAACTACTTAACAATTGCTAAGTTAGAATTATTACAAGAGAAAAACCCTTCATTTTAGGCTATGGAGGTGGCACAGTGAATAAGAGCACTTGTGCAAGCATCAGGACCTAAATTCAGATCCCCAGTACCCATATAAAAACCAGGTTAAGCTGCGCTTGCTTGTAACTTCAGTACTAGGGGACAGAGACAGGCAAACAGGCAAAACCCTGGGTCTTGCTAGCAAGGCATGCTACCCAAATCAGCATGCCCCAGGTTCAGTGAGAGACACTGGTTCAAGGCATGCTACCCAAATCAGCACATCCCAGGTTCAGTGAGAGACACTGGTTCAAGGCATGCTACCCAAATCAGCATGCCCCAGGTTCAGTGAGAGACACTGGTTCAAGGAAATAAGACAGAGAGCAGCAGAGTACGACACCCATTGTCCTTCTCTTGCTTTCACATAAATACATACACTATACATATACATCATATACATATACACACAGAGACCTAAAAAAACCCACAAAACTTCAACTGAGATCTTACCAACCTGTCCATAATCAGTCCATGAGGAATAAAGACCTTTTCCAAATCCTTGGCATAATGATTAGGTATACAAAATAAATCTAGGTCATAGCCTGGTTCATCATCACTAATCTGAAAAAGAAAGATAGCTGTTTCAAACCAGAGCATTACAAGATACTCACATTTAATTAAATTTAGAAAATATGCCTTAGTTCAGAGAAATGTAGGTATGAGAGGGTATGAAGGGTAGTTAATCTTATATTTTTGTAATAAACTATAATTCTCTAACAAAACCATGGTCTTACTGCTAAAGAGGGTCAAGAATGAGAAGCAAAAATGACAGAATTTTCCCTCAGGTCACAACAGAAAAAGATAAAAAATTAAAGAGGTATGACAAATGTGGTAAAAATATTTCAAACATGAAAGACTAGTATATGCAGTTTCCACTCTATACATTTTGAGCATATCTGAACACTGTTTTGTGGGGGCATATTATGCAGGTGCATGTGCATATGTGTGTGGAGTCCAGAGATTGAAACTGGGTCTAAAACTTCATTTATGTTTTGAGACTGGGTCTCTCATTGAACTTGTTTAACCAAATTGGCTAGTCTAGTTGGTCAAGAAGCCCCAAAGATCCCCCTGTCTCTACCTCCCTGCTGCTGGGGTTATTGGAATGTGCTACTTTTTATCCAGGTGTTGGGGTTCCAAACTTAGGTCCTAAAGATAACATGGCAGGCACTTTATAGACTAAGCCACATCCCCAATACCCTAAAACATTTTTTAATTTAACACAGTATGTTCTAATAAGTTAAATAAAATCTCATACAGAAAATGAAAACTGGTGTTAACCATCCAAATCCTAAGAGTACTTATCTTACAGTGGGTGAGGGGCATCACCAAAACACCAACTGATCCTTTAAAAATCCAAACTCCCATAGTATTTGATGGTTACAATCCACTAATAAGGTAATTATACAGAAGATACTCCAAAATCACTTTGAGTTGTATCATATTGGTTCTACTAGTATGCCCAGAACCCAAGACATAAAACATTTAATAACATTAATGATATGGTACCCTTGGTGGCAAAATATTATGACAGTTTTATAAATATACATGTACCTATATAGACAAAAAAGTACAGCAGAATCATAAAAGCAGGGTAAATCTGTTGAACACACCTGTTCAGCACACCCAATACTTGGGAAGCTGAGATATAAGTTTCTGAGTCTGAGGCCAGCATGGTAAGTTCCAGGCCAGCTAGGGTCTACAAGGCAAAAGACCCTGTATCCTAAAAAGTATCCTAAAGCTGGGCAGTGGTGGTGCACGCCTTTAATCGCAGCACTCAGGAGGCAGAAGCAGGTGGATCTCTGTGAGTTTGAGGTTAGCCTGGTCTACAAAGAGCTAGTTCCGGCACAGGCTCGAAAGGTACAGAAAAACCCTCTCTCAAAAAACCAAAGAAATAAAATTAAATTAAAAAATAAGTATCCTGAAACTCCAAAATCATAAAAGTAACTATCTTTGACAGGGAGTATTACAGCTAGATGGAGGGTCTCATGGATCCCAGGGCTAACCTCAAACTCACTATGCAACTGACCTTCATCTTCTGAACCTTCTGCTTCTCCCGCCCTAGTGTTCAGACTACAAGCATATGCTATCACAGCCAGTTTATGTGGTATTAGATGTCAAACCCAGGCCTTCATGCATACCAGGCAAGCACTCTATCAACTGAGCTACATTCCCAGTCCTCTTCACAGTGAAACCAACACCAAACAAAAAACCAAGTCATACCAAAAACTACAGGAAACCTTTAACAGATCATAAATTAATCTAACAAACAAACTTATTCAGAGAAATAAGCTATGAAGGAAGAATTACAACACTCATCCTTACATGATATTCAAACCCCATCTAAGAAGCTGGTAGTACCGGGAATGGTGTCATAGGAACTAGAGCATTAATCTGCACATGGTGGCATACACCTCTAAAGCCAGCACTCGGGAGACAAAGCAGGAGGATTATCACAAGTTAGAGGCAAAGGTGGCCTACATAGTGAACTCTTGCCTCCCACCCAAAAAATCCTCCAAACCAAGCAGATTAAAAGAAAACCTGGTTGTATAAGCTCTGGCAGTTTTCAAGGAATACAGGTCAAATCATAACTATCGTATCAGTTAATTCCTATTTTCTCTTTCAGTTAACATTTTATTGGTGGTTTTACAAGTGGTTTGACTTTGAAAAAAGTTAAAAATACATAAATTTACATTATTTGTAGAATTCATTTGCTATTGTTTTTGAGACAAAATCACACTGTATAGGCTCATGCTGGTTTCAAACTCATAACCCTTCTCTCTACTTCCCAAGTGCTGGAACTGTAAACATCAAGCTCAGAATTTAATTATATTTTGAAGTTTCTCCCAGAGGAAAAAAATTAAAGCTTGAGTAGTGTCTGTCTCTCTCTGTCTCTGTCTCTCTGTTTTTGGTCCCTAAAGATCTATTTTGAGTTCAATCTTTGGTAGAATTTTATTTATTTTCAGGTCTGCAGCATACAGAAGTAAATTTTGAATTATTCCTAAATATAAATGCATTTTTTCATAAACAGAAAATAAGTTTTAAAAACATGGCAATTTTTAAAAATGCACTTATTATGAATACAGTGTTCTGCCTGAATGTATGTCTGCATGCCAGAAGAGGGCACCAGATCTCATTATAGATGGTTGTGAGCCATGTGGTTGCTAGGAATTGAACTTAAGACTTCTGGAAGAACTGCCAATGTTCTTAACCTCTGAGCCATCTCTCCAGCTCCGGCAATGTCTAAAAGAATAGAAGAAGCTAATGTATCTCCTTAACATTCACTTAATACTTCACTGGAACACATTTACTAACAAAAATGGAAATTGGACATTTGTATTAAAGAGGATCATTCAAACCGGGTGGTAGTGGTGCACACCTTTAATTCCAGCACTCGGGAGACAGAGGCAGGTGGATCTCTGAGTTCGAGGCTAGTCTGGTCTATAGAGTGAGTTCCAGGACAGGCTCCAAAGCTACAGAGAAACCCTCTTTCAAAGGAAAAAAAAGGATCATTCAAAGAGCATTTTACAAGAAAGCATTTTTGTAAGTTTAATAAAGCAAAATTTAGTTCATGTTTTGGGAAAGGATGACAGACTACTCAATTTTATCAGCTAATACAACCAACATTCCTTCCAGGCTCATCAGAACGGATACACTATATAATCTGAAAAAATGAAGTTGGATCATTTCAAAGTACTTTAGATAATTACTTCTTTGAGGCATAATCACCCCATCCACCCACTCACTGTTTCTGGCATAAATTTTAACCATATCACACCTAAGGATTCGTCAGACTACTGTTACAGGTTCTACAGGTAACCTAAGAACTTCAAGGTGTGTTTGGTTCAAAGACAAATTCAATGTGAACTTTGCCAAGTTCATCCCAGGTTTTTTTTTAATGTGTTTAAGACAGGGTCTTGCTATATAACTCCAGCTGTCCAGGAACTAGATATATAGATCAGGCTGCCTCAAACTTGCTATAATCCTCCTGCCTCTGCTTCTTGAGTGCTGAGATTACAGGTGTACACCAACACACTCTACTCCTAGTCATGTATTCTAAGTATCCAAACAGATCAGCAGGAATTACTCCAAAATAGGAATCTTATTTCTGTCAACATACCAGATTGGTTTCTAATCCAAAAGTTATGTTGTCTAATAAAAAGATTTATGTTAGAGAATTTTTATTTTGTTCTTTTGATAATATTTATGTTTTGTTATTTGAAAAGTAAAAATTTTGTTTTTGATGATTTCAGATGGTCTCAGCTCTGTAGTAGTCCAGGCTAGTCTGAAGCTCATGGCATAGCACAAGCTACCTGCAAACCTAAGGCAATCTTCCTCAGTTTCCCAAATGATGGGGTTTACAGGTATGAGCCATCATATCCAGTTTATTAAGACCATATTGATAAAATTTTTCCCCAAAAGGCAAAAATAGGTCTACGACCCCTATCATTTGAGATACTTTTGCGTGTTTGTATTCATGTGGGTGTATGCATATGTGAACACAGGTGCACATATGTGGAGGCCACACCTAGCAATTTCTGTCCATTCTAGAAGTTTGGACATGTTGATTACTAGTTATAAAATTAAATGGTGTATCTATTATCTATTATTCTCATCTCCTCCCTTTCCTGTCTCATCACTACATAGCCTAAGTTGGCTTGGAACTCATGGCAATCTTCCTGCATTTACCTTCCAAATACTGGGATTACAAGTGTGTTCCACTACACCTGATTTATTATTATGCAAGTCTTCATTCACAATAGTTTTCTTGAGACAGTTGCATGAGCTCAGGCTGGCGTTGAACTCATTATGTAGCTGAGGATGACTGAATCCATCCTCCTGCCTTTGCCTCCCAAGTGCTGTAATTACAAGCCTTCACCACCATACTCAGCACACATAGTTCATTTTAGGACTCACTTTCACTTAATCTAGTCTTATTTGACTCAAGACAATGTTTTTTTTTGTTTTTTTTAATACAAAGAGACTTAAACAATCCTTGGTGTTCCAAAGGTCATATTAGCTTGGGTTCGTTTCTTTTTTTTTCGGTCATGTATAACAAGAAATTTCATGTGTAAACCCCAAGAATTTTCATGTGATTGCCATTATTATAAATGTGTACATAATAGAGATTTTGTGCTGGCCATGGTAGCATGTACTTATATTCAGCATTCAGAAGACTGAATCAGAAGTGTCCCAACTTTGAGGCCAGCCTTGCCTACATAGTGAGACACTAGCTTAATTAAAATATATTAAAATTCTTCAAAAACATTAAAGCAGATGTTATCCTCTTGAGAAAATTTATATTATCTCTGGATATGATTAAACCACTATTATAGTATATTGCTAAGATATTCCTAAATGTGAAAACTTAAACTAGTACTATGTTGATCTTCCAATTTTTTATCCTACAAATATATTGTTTCTTTTCCTTCCAATGGTTAAAGCTATAAGAAATTTAAAATAAGTGGACCGATTATTCAGCTCAGTGATATGGGATTCCCCGCTGTATACTATGAATATGTTTTACTACCACTGGTTAATAAAGAAGTTGCTCTGGCCTATGGCATGGCAGAATAGAGCTAGGCAGGGAAACTAAACTGAACGCAAGGAGAAAGAAGTCAGAGTCTGGCAGATGCCATGTAGCTGCTGAAGGAGAAAGATGCCTGAACCTTAGGCCACAGTCTCATGGTGATACACAGAGTAATAGAAATAGGTTAATTAAAGATGTAAGAGCTAGGTAGAAATACACCTGAGTCACTGGCCAAACAGTGTTGTAATTAATATAGTTTTTGTGTGATTATTTGGGTCTGGGTGGCTGGGAAATGAAAGCGGTCTCCATTTACAGCCCAAGAATATATTATAACCACTCTAGGCAAATAGGTCCTGTAACTACCATATCTGTAAGGACATGAATTAATATCATAATTTTTCCTTTTACTAATGTGCATGGTAAAATAGGCATGTTCACTCTGTACAAAAAAAACTGAAGGTAGTTTCACATCAATTTGAAATGTCTGAATTCATACTAGCAGATTATTAAAATGTTAATAATTTGGCAGTCCCAACAGGAAAATAACAACTGAGTCTCAATATTACTATTATTGGTAGTAATTAACACTTTTATGTGCTCTATAAATGTTAGTGAATCCACATATGAACAAATACATTTTAGTTCCCCTTTTACTATAGGGGAAAAGAATGACATGGAACATTGACTATCTAATTAATTATGGAAGAATAACTAAGTGGAAAATTAAAGCCTTGGCAACACAGCCAGATCCCATCTCTTCAAAATAGTATTTAAGGGTTGCTGAGATGACATGGTGGATAAAAGCACTTGCTGCCAAATTTGATCTGAGTTTGATCCTCAGGAATCAAACTCATGGAGGTAAAGAATCAACAAGTTGTCCTCTGACCTCCACACACACACAATGGCAAAAGCACAAGTGTGCATGCATGCACACACACATACAGGTGCAAACACACGTGTAAATAAATAAAAAATTAAAATCTTTAAAAACCACAAGTGTGGTAGTGCATGCCCTTTAATCCCAGCACTTGGAAGGCAGAGGAAGCTGACTCTCCATTGAGGCCGAAGCCAGCCTTATCTACATAGAGAGTTT
Source organism: Ellobius talpinus (assembly GCA_001685095.1). Classification (NCBI taxonomy): domain Eukaryota; kingdom Metazoa; phylum Chordata; class Mammalia; order Rodentia; family Cricetidae; genus Ellobius; species Ellobius talpinus. Next base: position 22,992 of record LOJH01004875.1, read on the forward strand.
CTGGATAGCCAGGGCTAAATAATGAGATGCTGTCTCAAAAATAAAAAAAAATAAATAATAAGAACTATAAGAGCTAGGCATGGCAGTACATGTCTATAATCCCAGCATTCAGAAGAGTAAAGCAGGAGGACTCCAAGTTTAAGAAATTTCTCTGGGTATCACCCCTAGACAAAGAACTACAGGTAACTAGTAACTGCTGGGAAAATTGGCTGCTCTCAGAGAAGAGCCCCCTTACTGGTTGCTTATTGCCAAGTAATCAATCTTGTAACCATTTACACACAAACAAGAATATATATGTATGCATCTGAATACATACATATATGCATGTAACAATAAAAAAAGAGGCTATCAACTTGAGAGTGGGAGCATTGGAGGGATCCTAGGGAGGGTAATGAGAGGGGCTGGAGGGATAAAAGGGAAGAGGAAAGTGATATAATTTCATTTCAATTTTTAAAAAGTAGAAATTTGCCAAGTGTAGTGACACATGACACACCTTTAATCCCAGCACTTGGGAGGCAGAGGCAGGCAGATCTCTGTGAGT
>LOJH01004876.1:0-16943 GCA_001685095.1 Ellobius talpinus
CTCTGTATGCTGTGAACATGTTTTATTGCCATTGGTTAATAAAGAAGCTGCTTTGGGCCTATAGCAGGACAGAATAGAGCAAGGCAGGAATTCCAAGCAGAGACAGAGGAGAAAAGTAGACGGAGTTGAGGGTATGTCATATAGCCACCAGCCAGAACCTTACCTGTAAACCATGAGCCTCATGGTAAAATATAAAATAATAGAAATGGTTAATTTAAGATATAAGAGCTAGCTAGAAATACGCTTAAGCTATTGGCCAAACAGTCTTACAATTAATGTAGTTTCAGTGTGATTATTTTTAGTCTGGACAGCCAGGAAATGAACAAGCAGTCTCTGCCTTCAGACTGTATTTCTTATGTATGAACAATAAATTCTCTTAGCTAATGTTCATTTAGTATTTTGATGAAGTATTTACCTTAAATGCAAAAAGTGAAAGAAAATGCAAGGAAGGGAATAATTTTCTTCTACTGTTTACGGATTGCCTCTGGGTAGAGGAAATCACGTGAGACTTACTCAGTGACTAGAGCTAAGGATCATTTCAGGGTGAAATCGTAGAGTTACCTAAAGTTTCCTCTGCTCACATATCTTTGTGTGGGTATACACATTGTCTTGTGAATTCTCCTTTGTACTCTTGAGAGAAATTCTCAGCTTAAACTTCTGAGAATTTATGTATTCTAGTATGTCTTTGTGTAGTAATACTTTGTTCCATGCATATACAGCTGTGCTTGCCAAGTTTTTTAAGAAGACCGCTCTTTTTCAAAATTGAGTCTTAGTTAAAACAGAAATGAGCTCCTACATAAATTAGAATCAACACAATAGTTTGGAACCAGAGATCAAGAAATATGGTCTAAGGCTATCTTTTCTGTGTGTGAGAGGGTATTGGAGGGTGTGTCTGGGGCCTATAAAATTAGCACACAGCCTTTGTAGTATTAGAGTTTCTTTTTCTGGCTTCAATGTTGCATAATTATTTAATTTTTACTCTTCTGTACTTTTGACAAGTTTGATTTGTTAGTTCCTGTTGCTGATGCTTTTTGGATATTTATGTGGACAGAGAGAACTTGGTACTCCTGACTTGGCCATTTTCTGACTTTATTCCTCCCCATTTTCATTTGTATTTCCAAAGATGTTAAACATCTTTTCATGTGTTATTACTTGTATATTTTCCACAGATATTTGTCTATTTAAATCTGTTACCAAGTTTTAATTGGATTGTCTTCCTATTATTGAATTTTAAAAATTTTTATATATTCTATATACAATTTTCTTATTATATACATGGTTTAAAAACACTTTCCCTGGCTATGATCAAAAGCACTAATGACAGTTTGTGTTGGAGAGGATGTGGAGTAAGGGGAAAACTCCTCCACTGCTCATAGAAGTGAAAACTTGTACAGCCACTTTGGAAATTGGTATGGCGGTTTCCCAGAAATTTGGGAATCAATCTACCTAAAGACCCAGCTATATCTCTCCTGGGCATATACCCAAAGGATGCTCAATCATACCACAAAGACATTAGCTCAGCTGTGTTCATAGCAGCATTGTTTATAATAGCCAGAACCTGGAAACAGCCTAGATGCCCCTCAACTGAAGAATGGATTAAAAAAATGTGGTATATCTACACAATGGAGTATTACTCAGGTATACAAAACAATAACATTATGAAATTTGCAGGCAAGTGAATGGAACTATGAAGCACGCTTAATAAAAATTCAGAGAAATTAGGGTTCAACCTGAAGGTCTGAAAAGCAAAACAGCCAGGCACTGGCTTTTACTTATACCTCAGTCCGAAATGGTAATCCTGCCTCCAGGGATCTCAGAATTAGACTGAGAGAGAGAGAGAGAGAGCTGTCTCCTCCAGTCTTAGAATCCTCTCTAGTTTTGGGATTAAGGGCGTGCACCACTGAGATTAAAGGCATGCACCACCCAGTTTCTATGGCAACTAGTGTGAATATTGGGATTAAAGGTGTGCGTTACCACTGCCTGGTCTGTAAGACCGACCAGTGGGGTTGTTTTACTCTCTCATCTTCAGGCAAGCTTTGTTTATTAAAATACAAATGAAATGCCATTACAGAACTAGAAAAAAAATCATTCTGAGTGAGGTAACCCAGACTCAGAAAGACAAACATGGTTCATAGTCATAAGTGAATATTAGGAGTAAAGTATAGAATAACCAAACCACAATCCACAGCCCCAGAGAGGCTAGGTAACTAGGAGGGACCAATGAGGGACACATGGATTTTCCTTGGAAGGGGAAATAAAAGAGATATTCTGGGTAAACTGGGGGACGGGATGGGAGGATGGGAACTTGAGGGAGCAGGACTGGGTCCTGGAGGCGGGTGGGGTGGGACCGAGAGGGAAGAGTACTAGAAGAGAGGTCTTGATGGGGGGTGCATTTGGTCATAGAGAGAAACCTAGTGCCAGGGAAACCACCAGGAATCCATAATGATGACTCCAGCTAAGACTCTTAGCAAAAGTAGAGAGGGTGCCTAAACTATCTACTGTAATCAGATTGGTGACTACCCAAATTGTCATCAGAGAGCCTTTATCTAGTAACTGATGGAAGCAGATGCAGAGATCCACAGCCAAGCACTGGGTTGAGCTCTGAGAGTCCTGAAGAAAGGGAAGAAGGATTGTAAGAGCCTAGGGTGTCAAGGTCTCAAGGGTTCTGGGGAACCCATAGAGACAGCTGACCTGAGCTCATGGGAGCACTCTGGACCAACAGTTGGGGAGCCTGCATAGGACTTAGGCCCTCTGCATGTGTGTGACGGTTATGTAAGTTGGCCTGTTTGTAAGGCTCTTAGTGAAATCAGGTCCAGTTTCTGAGCTTAGCTGGCTTTTGGGAACTTAACTGCCCATGCTAGATTTCATTGCCTAGCCTTGGTGGAGGGATTGAAGCACCATCCTGCCTCAGCTTGATGTGTCATGCTTTGTGCAAGCCCATGGGAGGCCTGCGCTTTACTGAATGGTAATGGAGGAGGAGTGGATGGGGGCAGGGGTAGATGGGAGGTGGAAGGAAAGTGTGGGAGAGAATGGGAAGAGAGGAGGGAGAAGAAACTGGTTGGTATATAAAATAAATGAAAAAAGTTAAATAAAATGCTAGAATAATGAAAAGTTATATATTAAAAATTATTTTAATAAAATGTTTATAGTGGTATGACCTTTAAAAATAAATAAAATACTTCCCCCCGTTTTGTGGGCTATCCTGACCTTTTCTCTTTGTTAAAGTAATGTGTTATGCTGTCCTTTCAAAAACTCAAAATTTGAAGTTTTGGTGATAATACATTTGTTACTTGTGATTTTTGTTGTACTGTTCATCCGGGTCCAGCATTGATGGATTCAGTATTCAGTATTCATTGAGTTGCCCTCCTGATACTATCCTACTCTCTGTATTTCTTTTGTATCTCTGTCTATCTTGCCTAACATTTCTAATCCACATGCCTCTACCCTAGATTGTATAAATCCGTTGAGGCTGGACCCTGACAGAATGATCACATTTAAGGGCGAAGCAGAGAAAAACGGGCAAGACAAGAACACTGGGGTATCAGAAAAGAGCCAGGAGCAGACCTTTTGGTATAAAGACAGTTTAGAGTTGGGATATGCTGCAGAGACTGTTGTTATGAGCATTAGCAATAGAAGCGTTAAACAACTGCTTGTCAAAATGGTTAGAAATGGCTCTTGCTTTAGAATTGGGAGGTGGTGTAGGTAGCTAGAGATTAGCTGATAGCTACTATAAGAAAATTATTGGGTTCTGTATTTACTATTGGCTTTTAAAATACTGGTTATAGGATTCATTGACTTGTATGGTATTATGGTTAGGTTTCTCTTAATTGAATTTTTTTTTCATTCTTTAATGTATTTTCTTGGTTGTCATATATTTGGGATACTTCGTTTTTTGGTTTTTTGTTTTTTTCTAGTGATATCTCTGCTCTCTGGGTAGATCTACAGATTTTTGTAAATGTGGTCATTGTACTTTCAGTGCATAACTGTTAGGATTATGGGTTATCCTTTATGGTAAATTGGATCAAACTGATTTTCAGTAATTTGAAGACCTTAAATGTTAAGGATCGAAGTTGTACTTTGTTAGGCTTTTGTATAAAAAGATACATAAAATAGAGCTGGGGCAATCAGTCATGGTCATAAAAAACAAACAAACAAAACAAGGAGTATGTTCCATGAGGTGTCTCAACAGTTAAGCATACTTGCTATCCTTGTAGAGGATGCCGGTTCAGTTCCTAACACCCATGTGCTCACAACTGCCTCTGACTCCAATTTCAGGGGATCCAGTACCTTCTTCTAGCCTCCTTGGGCACTGCACATACATGGTGCATTTACATATGTGCAGGCAAAACACTCGTGTACATGAAAAAATGGTAAATGTTGAGGAAAAACAAACAGGGATTTGATATGTAGAGACCAAAGTGAAGCCCATTTCCAGAGAAGTCCTCAAAAGATGGGATGGTGTAAGTTTGGTAGCTGTTGTAGTTCCTGATGTCCAGTCCTCTGTGAAGAGCATTTGTAATTCCTGTTTATAAGTTTTGTGAGTGCATTTTACAAATTCTTTTTTAAAAAGGTTTCATTTTTATTAAGTATATTTGTTTTTTTTAAAATTTCATACATGTGTTTAATCCCTTCTGGTTACTCTTACCAGCTCCCTGTGACCTCTTGTTTCTCTCCTACACCTGTTAACCCCTCTCCTCTTTACAAAGGGTTCCCACATTTATGGCTTAGTTTTATTTGAACTGGGAACCCATTGGAGTCTGGTAAACTCACCAGTTAGGTACACAACTAAAGACGGGGACTGCTGAAATTTGTTAGTATCTAATAGTTTGAAAGGAGGTGGAGCTGTGTGTGCTCATTTCTAATTCATGCTTGACTGTTAACAGCAGATACTGTAAGATGATAATCTTGATAGTTTTGCCCAAAAGACAGCATTTGCAGCCATCTTGCTATCTTCTGGCTCGTAATATTCTTTCCACCTCCTCTTCTTCATTTGCTGAAGGAGGTTTTCCAAAAGACTGAGGCTGAGAGTATAAATGGGTATAAATGGATATTTTTAAAGGCAATTTAGTGCTATTTCAATTTAGCCAAATAATGTAGTAAATTCCACTATCTCTACACTGATATGTTATATAGCAATGCAGTGAGTGAACTCTTGGCGTGAATGTTCACATCTGTTATTTTAAAAACAGTGTTTAGTAAAAGTAGTGTTTCTTAACTGAAAAATGTGGAATTGTCCACTACATTAAATGGGAAAATTCAACACAGATTAACAGCTAAATATATCAATTATATATAGAGAGAGAGTGAAAAAGTAAGAGTATATAGTTAAGAAAAATTTAATATGCTGTTAATTAGCTATATGTTGGTGGGGCAGTATAGATTTGGTGAAGAACAAGTGAGAAGTAGAAGATACTATTGAATTAAAAGTATTAAATACTTTTAGTGTAATACCATTTATGATAATCAAAAATATAAAACACATTGTTGTATGTGTAAATAAAAGATGAGAAGTGAACTTACCTACCAGTTAGGGGAGTGGTTAGTATTGAGGTGATCCTAAGAGTAGTGGTTCTCATCCTCCCTAATGCTGCTGCGACCCTTTATTACAGTTCCTCATGTTGTGCTGACTCCCACGTAAAATTGTTTTTATTATTTCTTCACTGTAATTTTGCTACTGTTATGAATGGTAATGTAAATATCCTTGTTTTCTGATGGTTTTAGGTGATTCACAGGTTGGGAACCACTGTCCTACAGGTTGTAAACAGGCTTCAGTTTTGCCCCAGTTTATTCTTTTATAATGTACAGAGATGAACAGATAGTCTTTTGTATTTATTTAAATTAGAAGACATAATATGAATTTTGCTTAGTATAAATTTTGTTTGATGAAAACATGGGTATTATAATGGTATTATGTGCATTTAAATAGTCTTATTTTTTTCAACCTGAAAACAATCATTAGTAAATTTGCTACCAGAGTTAGTATAGCATATTTATATTTTCCCATTTCTTCCTGTATAGGAATTGTTCTGCTTTCTTTGAACAGATGAGTCTTTCTCTTATTGATGTAGCATTTATAAATGAGTTGTGAGTGAACCACACTGAATCACATGAGCCATTAGATTTGTGTTTATTCACAGAGATGAGAACCAGTTTGCAGAATTGCTAAACTACATCGCTTATCTGATTTTTGTGTAGTGAAATATTGAAAGCATAGTTTCTACAGTGGACTGTGAAATATTTCTTTTACTTAGATATTTTTATATTAATTTCTGTTGTAAATTTTTTGATTATAAAAGTTCAATCAGTAACCATCCAGGAAGTCAAATTCAGTCTCTTAAGGACTCTAGAAACTTTATTTGTAAACTATGCCTAGAGCTCTTGTTGACTAGCATTTTTTGAATGAGCTTCACTTGACTATAGCAAATTTACAAATGTTACTGAGTAGTGAAATTGAGTTCAGTGCCATCTCTTAGAACACAAGGATTAATTTTAACATAAAATAAAACATTGACAGTAAAATGAAGTGGAAATGGTATATAACCTTACCTTTTCTTTTTTCTTTTATTTTTAAAACAATCTTTTTTTAAAAAAATTTCACACTTTTTCTAAAGTGACATAAAAATAACTATTTCAAATGTAGTCTAATTAAAAGCTATAATAACTGTTCTTTATTTCTTTGAATTTAAATTATCTCAAATTAAGTAACAGATTTAAATTGCATTTATAATTATATGGCAGTTTATACTTTTTAAATAAAAAGCATTTACCAAAAATTATCCCAAGTTTAGGAAGCCTAATTTAAATTGAAAAACTTTAAATAACCTTTAGTTAATGATTTTTATTTATACTTGTTAGGAGGAACTTAAAACCAAAAATAATAACCTATATATCTTTACATATAAATGTCAATCTAATCAAAGGATGACTGAAAATTAAGGACTTTATTTACAAAAAGGTCTTAGAATTTTAGATCTAATTTTTTTGTTAAAAGATTTCATATAAATTATAAGAATGACTTAATTGTAAAATTCATAATGATATTTAAATTCAAAATATTTAATTTATTATAATTTCAGTTCAGATATATAATTAGGAATAGTTATGATTTTAACTATATAGAATTTGAAATAAGTTACATAACCTTTTAAGATAATTTTTATAATTAGGTGAGAACAAGGCATGAACTATTTCCACTTGATTTTCTTGCTAATATTTACAGCTTAACACTAGTGTTATTTCTTAATTGCTTAGAAAAAAGAAGATAAAGTTAGCAGATATTCTGTAAATAATATATAGTAAATTATAAGAACTAACCATTGAAAAACAAATGTTTCTTGGAATGTTTGAGAAGAACCTAAGCTGGTGGTTCAGCCCTGAAATTATGGGTACTTGGGTGGGGGAAGCACGAGGTTCAGAAGTTGAAGGCTAGCCTTGCCAATTAAATAAAAAATTTTAAAAACTAAAATAAAAAGAAAGAAAATAAGAGAAAAATAAAAAAAGGCTGGAAATATATCTCAGTTGTAGAATGCTTTGCCCAGCATGTGGGAGGCCCATGGTACATTCTCTTCCATGATCCCCAAGCTCCCAATTTACTCAGGAGATCTTGTCTTTTTCTACTTCCCTTGTAGACTAGACTGATACAGTTTTAATGTTTCATTTGTACAGTATGTGTTCGATGATCGTATACACATTTGTATGAGTAAATAGAAATGTACATATGCTGCAGTGGGTGTGATGGCCAGAAGACAAAGTTGGGTCCAGGGCCTCATTAGAGACACGGCCTGTCATTGGTTTTCCCCTGTCTGCCGGCTCTGCATGAGCAGACTTCTGGAGGTTTTCCTGCCTTTACCTTCCGTCTTCCTGTTGGTGTGCTGGGATCACAGATACGCGTGCTGCTTGTTTGGCTCTTAAGTAGATTCTAGGGATTTGAATTCAAGTTTTCGTGCTATAATGGTTAGAAGTTTTTTTCATGGAACTATTTTCCCAGCATCATATAATGTTTTACTTTATAAAGTTGCATGCTAAAATTAACTTTGATTTAATAAAATAGCATAGTTTTTATAGTAGGGACAAGATATTCCCACTATGAGAGGAAACCTTTAACTCTTGAAATTTTGTCTTTAATAACTTTCATTACTAAGTCCACTTGACCCTGTTATTTTTCCTCTAGAGTACAATCAGGAAAGAAAATGCTAGCCTGTGTTTTGGTAGAGTAATTGTAACAAATATAATCTGGAAACTGATAGTTACCCATATATTTTCATAGATCACTTGTCTTTTTTTCCTTCTCAGACCATTCATCTATATCTTTAATTAGTCTGGAAAAATTTAAACAATTATCTATTTGAATATTGTATATACTTTCTTTTCTCTCTTGTATTCTTTACTAATAATGAACTAATTATATTTCATTTCATTTAAAACATTTTTTAATTTTATGGGTGTTTTGCCTGCATGTTTGTATTGTTACCACTTGCATTCATACATGGTACCCACAGAGGTCAGAAGAGGATATTGGAATCAGCCTTTGATTATTCACTTCTGGACTTTGGTTGTTTAATTATTATTTGGTTGTTGTTATTCTTTTTCTTTGGAAGGGGTGTGACTTAATTTTTAAGGTCACTGTTTTAGTTTATTAGGTCATAGATAAGAAAAAGCACATTGTGTTCTGATGGAAGTGAGATCTGTTGAAAACTGAGAACTGGATTTCAGACTGAAGAATAATTGGTATTTAGAAGGAAACATTTAAAATGATACAGGAAATATCTTGTTTAGGTGGAAGCTCTGCCTCAGCCACCCTCTTCCCTCTCTAAACCCTGCCCCTCAGAACGCCTACCAAGAGGTTGGCTCCTCCCCCTGAGATGCTCAAGACCACGCCTACAGGGTATTTAAGACCCTGACCCTAGACCTGCCATGGGATTTCTCTCCCCACCCCTGCCAGATCACCTTGGTGTTGCTTTGTTCTGTTTGTTAAAACCTGGTCTTATTAATTCATCTGGATTTGGCTTATTGCATTGGTGGAGAAGTAGAGAACTCCCTCCTCCACCCCCAACTGGGGTTCAAAAAATACTTATCAACCCAATTTTAGGAACTGATTGATGCTTACTGAATTTTGTTCTTGAGTTCTGCATTAGTCAGGGTTCTCTACAAGAACAAAACTTACAGAATTTACACACACACACACACACACACGTATATGGGATTTATTAGAATAACTTACAAGCTGTGGTCTAGCTAGTCCAACAGTGGCTCTCTACCAATGGAAGGCCCAAGAATCCAGTTCACCAGCTGGATGTCTCAGCTGGTGTTCATTGTATGCCATAATCCTGAAGGTAGGCTCAGCTGCCAGTGAAGGAATGGACTCCCCAGTGAGAAAGAGAAGAAGCAGGCAGACAGCAAGCAAGCTTGCTTCTTCCATGTCCTTCATATAGGCTGCCAGCAGAAGGTGTGGCCCAGACAAAAGTGGGTCTTCCCACCTCAGAAGATCTGAATTAGAAGTGGGTCTTCCTACTTCAAATGATTTAATTAAGAAAAAAAAACCCTCACAGTATACCCTGCCTTTGGTTTTTAGTTCATTTCAAATGTAGTCAGTTTGACAAGCGAGGATAGCTATCACAAGTGCTTTTAATAGTTTTTAAATTATTTTTAATTGTGTGTGGGTATATGTGCCTGTGAGTGGGGTGCCTCAAAAGGCCAGGGGTCCTTGGAGTTGGAGTTGTGTAGGTGTTTGTGAACTGCCTGTTTTGTGTGCTGAGAATGAAATTCTATTCCTCTGGAAGAGCTGTGCCCTTCTTAACCACTGAACCGTCTCTTCAGCGCTCAAGTAATTTTTGTAATAATAAATATTGTTTCAGAAAATTTTTGATAGTGTTAAAGGAAAAATATAAAACATTAAAAGCTATATATATATATATTATATGACAGAATGCTTTGGAATTTAGAAAATTTTTTTGATAGCTGAACAATTAAAACCATTTTATCACCATTTTACTCTTTCTAGTACTGTTTCTAATAATGTTTATATCTTCAGTGTTACCTAAGTGAAGAACACAGATCCAACACAGTCCTGAAGTTTTATAGACAAATCAGAAAGATTTCAAAAATGCTGTATATGGAGTACATGAGAAACTTTAGAAAATGTTCAGTGAAGACTATATTTGTCTCCGTAGTAGTTTGACCCCTTTGGTATGCTAATTAGGTTGTGACTAAATTCAGTTTGTAACAGTTAGGTGATTTCATTGTGTACTTTTCAAGACTTTGAGGTTCTCAAATTTAAGGACATTTTAGGTGTCAATCAGTCGCTTTGTCTTTGTAAGGTTTTTGTCGTCATAATCTGAAATCCTTTAAATTGTTACAGCTTGTATGTCAGCTCCAATAGAGAAAGCTCAGCTTTGAGGCTGAATTTCTAAAACTTGACACAGTTTGTTACTACGGCGGTCCACGTCCCACTATTTTGTGGACTCCTAGATACAGATTATATGTGAGTGAAGTGCTGTCAGTCCATACTAAGGCTTTTCTTACTGTTGTCCCACTGCAGAAAGGTTCTGATGGCTGGGTGAAGAGAGGAAAACTGGCAGAAAGGTTGAAGCGCTGTGATACTGTAAGTATTCGTTTGAAAAAGAAGTTTAAGAATATTTCATGTCCATTTGTTTCAGGGAAAATATGTTAAAGATACGTGCAAAATATAGAGGTGGATATTATAATCATCTTAATAATTTATAAGGCCTAGTCCCGTGTTGCTTTTAAAAATTGAAAATGTGTTCTCATGTATTAAGATGAGGAATTTTCCAATAGCATTGAAAAATATTTCTAATTCTAACAAGGATTGATATATTCTGTGTACATTTGCTTATTTAAAACTATCAGAATCCAGAAAGTCATTGTAGTTTTATAGGTTGTGATTTGTTTTGGAGGCTTATTGTTTAGGTTATTTTGTAGAATTATTTATTTGCTGATTTATTTATGTATTTCATTATTTATTTATTTGATTATTTAGTAAATTATTTATCTGATGAATTATTAATACATCTTCATGACATGTTTTAAATTATTTATAACTTAATTTTGAGTTTATTGCTTTTAGACGCTGCATTGTTACTGACTAATTTTGATTTTTTTCTTTGTGGTTCTTGAAAATTAAAGTATTAGCTCTAAGGCAGAGAGTACATTCATTCCAGTGCCATGAACTTCTTTTTATTTTTACTCTGTTGGTAATTTATGTCAGTGATAAGATTTTAGCTATGTTTTATCATTTAGCATTAAATTTAACCTTTTAGGTGATAAAGTGTCAGGGTATTGTGTATGTGGTCATTGGGAATCATTTGCTGATTAATGATAGTGTTTCATATGTAAACAAAACTGGAACTTCACATTATTTTCTGTCTCTCTGAAGTCAGGTCTGCATTTCTTGTTTTGAAATAAATGATGGAATTATTTAATTTTACTAACAAGTCTGTTTTACCCCTGGAATACTTTTAGGAAAGTTCATAGAATTGAATTGCAACTTAGATTTGGATCCCTTCTTTGCTTAAAGTTGAGTATATGGACATTTGGAAAACAGCAAGATACTTATATAAATTTTTTATCTCTCATAATGACATTTATTTACTTCATCTTACAAATAATACTAATAAGTTAGATTGGTTTCTGTTATTAAACAATGAATATCTTTTCTTCTTCTGATCCTGTTTCATAATGATAATTATCAGAGTTTTCCTTTAGTAGTTTATGAGTATGTAAGTAGTTACTTGAACAAAGGAGTGCCATGTCTGCAGCATGGTTTTCATTTCCTGACTATGCTCTTTATAGTTTTTACACTTGGAAAGAAGCTGCCCTGTATATCTAAAGTTGAGAATACTGTGACTTCTCTAGGTAGGTTCTATTTCAGAATTGTAAATTATGCACATATATCCAAACTCTTCCTTCAAAATATTCCATATATTAATATTTAATTAAAATGCTGCAGTAATATCTTCTTATGCTTGTCTTGAAAAATGTTCTTCAGTGATTTATGTAACATGTATTTAGAAGTGTGTATACCAGATACATCTGGCTTTTCTATTCTATAGAAAAGAGCTTCATATACTGTTAGATATGGAATTCCATTTTTAAATGTTCTTTAATATACTTGTGTGGTCTTTTGAAGAAAAATGTTGCATTCTCCTGTAGCATGATTAATAAAAACCCAGAGACAGATATTAGGGTTCAACCTGAAGGTCAGAAAAGCAAAATAGCCAGGCACTGGCTCTTACCTCTGTCTTAGTCTGAAATGGCGTTCCTGACTCATGGAATCTCAGAATGAGACTGGGTCTGAGAGCTGTCTCCTCCCGTTTTATACTCCTCTCTGGGGCTGGGGATTAAAGATGTGCACCACTAACTCCTGGTTTCTATGATCAACTAGTGTGGCTACTGGGACTAAAGGTGTGTGCCACCTCTGCCTGGTGTGCAAGGCTGGCCAGTGGGGCTGTTTCACTCTCTGATCTTCAGGCAAACTTTATTTATGAAAATACAATTGAAATATCACTGCATTCTGTATTTCTGAATAAAGTATGTTAGCAGTCATGGTAATCTACTGAAGGTACATTATTATTAACACCTATTGATAGAATACTAACTGAATTGTACAAGTGATCATTCCTTTGATGATACACATTGTATATACTATTACTGAAGCACAGGCATCTGGGAATTTATTCTGATAGTAAGATAATTTTAAGAACTTGTGTTTGAGCTGGTGGTGGTGGCACATGCCTTTAATTTCAGCACTTGGGAGGTAGAGGTAGGTGCATCTCTGTGTGTTTGAGGCCAATCTGGTCTACAGAACAAGTTCTAGGACAGCTAGAGTTGGTGCACCTTGTCTTGAAAAAAACACCAAAGAGCTTGTGTTTGAAAAGTGATATTAATATTATTAATAGCCTATTATAGATAGTATTATTCAGTTCTTACCATATGCTATCCAGTATATTTTACTTGGATTTCGTGACTTTCCCAATGAAGTAACACTGTGATTGTAATTTTTTTTTTAATTTTAAGGATGAGGAAATAGAGAGTTGGAGATATTAAGTAGCTTGCTTATTGTCATATAGCTGAACTTAAGTGGGGGCATTGGGATTAGAAATCATTTAGTTAGCTCAAGAGGGCCTTTCTATACCTATTATTTTTATAGAGACAGAGATAGTATAATACAGTATTTAGCTGGAGATTGTTCTACATTTTAGAGGATTTATTGAGTCACTTTTTTTTTTACAGGTATAGCTTGTTCAGTTTGTGTTACACTTAATTATCTTTTTTGAATGGTAGACAAATAGCTTGAACTACTTGTATTTTCTGATTGGATATTTTTAATGCATAGACTTGAATAAAACTGCATACTTGTATCTCTGAGATCCTATGTATTTACCTGTCAGATAATCAATACAAAGATCACATCTTTGACAGTTAACCTCAAGGACATGCCCAGGGCTCTGTTTGTTCCAGTATGATTTGTCCATAAGAATACTATAATATTGTTAGGACTAGACACATTTTTAAAAGGATGATTGGTGGTTAGGTTTTTACATACATGGCCACATACTATTAAATCAAGCCTTAATACAGGACACAAGCATTTTAACATGTTCATAAACAGGATAAAGTAATCATTTCAGCTTCTAACACAACTACTTATTTTTGAGACAGGGTTCCACTGTGTAGCCCAGCCTGGCCTGGGTCGTGTTACCCTCCTGTCTTACCCTCTTAAGTGCTGGGATCAAAGACATACACTACCATGTCCACTTCGGTACAGTTCATAAATCACATGTCATTATTTAAACGACTCTTGGGAGTCTCAGAGTAAAAAAGGGTGTCAGTTTGTATGAGGCTTATGGGAAAGGGTTTCTCTAACTCTATTTGCTATCTTCAAACAGGGAGATCTCCATCCTGGTTCTTAAATAGGTACGCCAAACACATTAGAAAACAGATGAATTAAACAACAACAGTTTTTGTGGGGGTTGTTGTGAATGCCATAGCAAGCAGGGTAGGGCAATTCAAAGTTGTAATTATTCAGATAATATTATATCATGAAATCCTAGTTCAGTTAGTGATACGAAATATTACCATTGCTGTGACGACTATGAATTTGTTATCTAAGACAGTTTTGAAGCCGTTATTGGCTAGGATAGGAGATTGTAGAGTGGAGCCTTCCTGGGTTCTGATAGCTTGTATATTGCCTGTTGAGCAACATTTTCACTTGATATAAAATATCTTTAAAGTTGTCTTTTTTTCCTAAATAATTTTATTATGGGCCACTATTTATCTTTTGTTTGTTTTACCTCAGCCAATGTGGTTGGTGGCTATGTCTTTTGGGAACGGCTACCACTGTACTGCTCTTGGCACCTATTTACTTTTTCTTTAACTCATTAAATTGTGCCTTATATAATTAATATAGAAGTGAGGAATACTTTATGTCATAGCTAAGTTTACATTTGTTGATTTTTTTTAATTACTTAAAAAAATATTTTGGTCATATGCTTCCCCTTCTCTGAGTCTTCTCAGTTTGTAGATCCCCACCTGATTCATGTTCTCTCTCAAAACCAAGAAAATGAAAGAAAACACAAAACAAAAGCCAATAAGCTGTAACAAAAAAAGTATACATAAAAACATGGAATCCATTTTGTATTCATCACTCCTTTGCATGAGACCTGCTCTGGAGTGTGGTTGATATACAGTGACATTCTGTTGGAGGAAACTGATTTTCCCTCTATGAGCAGATATTAATTACAAATAGCTTCTTGGTTAGAGGTGGGACTTTGTGTCCACTTATTTTCCATTCTGCTGGGCCTTGTCTGGGGAGAACTGTGCAGGTCTTGAGTGTGCTGTGACAGCCTCTGTACTCACATGTGCATCAGTCCTGTTGTGTATGGAAGATGCTGTTTTCTTGGAATCCTTTGACACCTCTGCTTCTTACAATCCTTCTGCCTCCTCTCTCACATAGATCCCTGAGTTTGATAACTTCCCATCCCAATCAGGGCTGAAGGGTTAGAGCTCATTTTCAAGGAGGACACAATGAAAAGGGTATTATTACTGGGAATAGAAAGATAAACAGGCAAAGTGGACCACAATGGACAGTTGTCATTTTTCTTTATATCAAATATTGAAGCATTCTGTGTTTCTTTTTGCCTTAAGTCTGGTAATTAACTGTATTTGACATTTTACTGAAAGCTAATTCTGTTCGTTAAACCTTCAGAATTTACAATTTTGTTGAATGATCCAGTGATCTTACTATTTTTTTTAAAAAAATCTGTGCTACGTATCACATATGATGGTAAAGCTGGCAGTTTTGTCAGATCATTTTAATCCTATTTTCTGAGTAAATTCTGTGAGATAAAACAGAACTTCAAGGGTGTAGCTTAAGTTTTCCCTTCTCCCTTCCCTTTTCCTACCTTTTGGTCTTTTTAATTCTTTCATTTGATGGCTTACTTACATTATTTAGTTCTAATTCGACTCTAAAAGCTTCATTTCTAGTTTGTGTTTAGTTTATAGATGGCTTGATTACTTTTAACCAAGTAAACTAGAGGTATATTTGTCCTCTACTGTTCCAATACGCTGTGCCTGCCTGCTGCCATGCTCCCTATCATGATGACAATGGACTCGAGCCCTCTGAAGCTGTGAGTATCCATTTGTTCTGGTCATGGTGTCCTATCACAGCAATAGAAAAGTAAGTAAGACATCTTCCATGTCTCAAGATGTATCTTATCCTATCTCAGGTCTGATGTAAAAGATAACATGATTAATTTATTTAACAGTATTCTAAAGTTGTTGAGGTATTTGGTTTTTGTTTTTTTTTGTTTTTTTTTTGCCTTGCAATGATTTTATATAACCAAAGTAATTGATCTTAAGAAGTCTTTTTTCTGCAATCATATATTTTGATTTCAATTTAATATTAGTATTTTTCAAGATACTATTAGCTATTATTTATATTGTATTTTTTAATTAAAATTGGGCTGATTTTACCCCTTCTTGACACCATGGCCTTTATTAAAGATTTAGTGAAGTTACTTTTTGAGTGTTCCAAGTTCCTATTTTACACCATTTCTATTACTCCATATTCCCAAATTAATCCATCTCTTTAGCTTTACTTTGTACTTCATTGCCTTGATTAGATTACACTGAGCCCAGTGTACACAAAAATTTCATTAGACTTAGGAAGAAATAATATAATTATTTTACTGTATAAACTTCTAAAATGTCTGGGAAACTGCATTGCTTAATAGTTGTGATTACTTCATTGTTTCAAGTTTATGCCAGGGTTGAGAGAATTTGAACATGCTCTGGTGTAGTTATGAGATAAATAATAATACTGCATAATATACTTCAGATAGAAAGTGTCAATGTAAGTTGGATATGATTTCTCATTTAAGTTAATAAGCCAGTAACTCTTTAAATTAGATGACTGCTACTTTGTGCTAGTTTCTGAGACAATCAGCAGTGTTTCTGTGAGAATTAGCAGTTTCTTCATGGTGACAAAAGTATTTTGAACTTTATGGAAATATAATTTTCGCTGAAAGGCATTTTGCTTGTATTTAGCTATAGATGGTATTTGCCAAGGCCTATAAAGAAATGGGATTGGGGAGTAGGTTAGAGGGAGAGGTGGGAATGATGTTACCACAGTACTTGTGTATGGAATGCTCAAAAATACAAAAAATTTCAAACAAAAAGAGAAATGGAGTTAGCAAGTTCAGATAGTAGAAGAAAGCTCATTCTCCTTATAGTACTCGATTTTTTTCATGTTTCCTTAAGTATGTCTAAAATCTTATTTGGGGTTTCTGTTTGCTTTTTAAATAAGTGAAAGTCTGATTTTTCATGTGAAGAAAATTGACAAGAATATGCTAATGAAGTAACAGGTCCCAAGTTGTTACAGTTGTGGAATTGAGAGTTGGTCTCTCTCTCTCTCTCTCTCTCTCTCT
>LOJH01004876.1:17038-35327 GCA_001685095.1 Ellobius talpinus
TCTCTCTCTCTCTCTCTCTCTCTCTCTCTCTCTCTCTCTCTCTCTTTTCCTCTCCCAGCAAATGTTATAACCATTTACTTAAAATCCTTTTTGGGCTGGAGAGATGGTTCAGCAGTTAAGGGCACTGACTGACTTGGTTCAATTTCTAGCATCCACATGGCTCACAACTGTGTGTAACTTCAGTTCCAGGGCATTTAGTACCCTCACATGCAGGCAAAATACCAATGCACCTGAAACTAAATAAATCTTTGCCAGGCGTGGTGGCACACACCTTTTATCCTACCACTTAATGGCCTACCCCACATTGATCCCAGCACTCAGGAGGCAGATGTAGGTGGATCTCTGACTTCCAAGACAGCCAGTGCTGTTACAGAGAAACCCTGTCTTAAAAAAAACCCCAAATAAATAAATAAACAAAAATAGAACAAAATTCTGTGCTGGGAATTTTCTAGTTTATACTGAATTTCACACATGCTACTTTTTAATATCTGATTTATTCTCACTGTTCTGTAGTATTTCACACTACAGTATTTGTGCATTTATTTTCTTTTGACTGATACTGAATGTTAGCATTATATATTGAAGTCTACACAAATATTCGTGGAGGATCTGCAAGGTTCCATACTTTGAGCACATAGGTCAGTGTGTGATTTGAATGAGCATATCTCCCTAAAACTTACGTATTTGAATACCTGTTCCCCAGTTGGTGGCACTGTTTGGTGAAGTTCTTGAGGTGCAGCTTTGTTGGAGGAAGCCAACTGGAGGTGGGCTTTGAGAATTTAAAGACTCAAGCCATTTTCAGTTTGCTTTCTGCTTTCTTCTTGCTATTCAGGATGTGAGCTCTCAGCATCCTTTTCCAGTCACTATGTCTGCCTGCTGCCTCTGCTCTGCACTTTGGACTCTAACCCTCTGGAACTGTAAGACCAAGTAAACTCTTGTCTGAGTTGTTTTGATTTTGGTGTTTAATACACCAATAGGAAAACAACTGGTAGAGTACCCAAGCCTTCCCCCCTCTTAGTGTAAAATCTTTATTATAAAATATTTTGTGAAAGATGTTTAAAATGTATTGTATCTAATTTTTATAATTTTAGTTTGGGGGAAACTAACCTGTGTGCTGTTGATTTATTTATCAAACCAATCCAAGTGCTGTGTTACCTGCTTGGGGTCTTGTTTGGGTTTGTTTTCTCTGCTAGTTAAATAGTTAAAGGGCAGGAAAAGCAGCTCAGTAAGTAGCAGCAGATAATAATCTTTATTTAAGGTGAAGAACTGCATGCACACACATACCCATGCTCAGAGCAAAAGACTCCCTGCAAGTTAGAGCTGTTACAAATGTGCTGTTTTCCTGGAGGACTGGGCTTTAAGTGTTTGGTGGGCTGGAATGTGTGTCCTCTTTCCCTAAATCAGACTTGGTCAACTTAGACAAAGAAGAGATGCTGATGAACCCACAGCTTCAGGGTAAACACATTCAGTTCCAGCTGTGAAGGGACCCCTCTGGACCTTTTTCTTTTTTCTTTTTTCTTTTTTTTTTATCAGTTTGAGACAATGAACAAGCTGGAAGTATGCCTTCTTCACTTAACTGTCTGTGGCCCCCTTTCCTATTTGTCTGCCTGTTAGAAATCTGTCAGACTTCTCGTTCCTCACTTGATCTGTGCATAAGTAGTAAGACATAGGTTTGCTTATTATTAACAGTATGATTTTGTTCCCAGATGGTTATGTTCTCTTAATAGTGAAATTATGATGATTGAAAATGGTATACTTTAAACACCTTTGAAAATAAAAGTAGCATGCAAGCCAGATATTAGAGTATTATTGTATTTACTTTTTCATTGAAAGGATTTCTTACTGAAATTAAAGGAAAAGATTAGATATATAGATAGGTTTGGGTCATTTCTCATATCAGTAGTTTCATGAAACTGAGAAATGTTTATGCTGTGTAATAAACAGATGTTTCTCTAACAGTGCAATACATTATGTGCCACAGTGGTCTTGTGTGTTAGTCATAAATGCTGTCTTACATTCGTCGAGACGTGACAGGCGTACACAAAACTGTATTTAGGATATTATTTTTGTTCTCTCTTTCTCTCCTTTCTATAGCATTAATAAACACCTTTTAACACCATTATAAGATTTGGGGAAATATTCTTTTTTTTACACCCATTTTTTTCTTTCAATTTTAGTGATACTTGTGATTTTCTCATATACCAATTTAAAATACCCACTAAAATACTTCTAAAAGATTCTTATCTTTTTGTTTATTAAGCTTACTTTGAAGAATTTCCCATATGTGGCAGTTTTAATTATTTTGCTCCTCTACTTTGAGGGCAGTAATGAATATTTTCTTAAAGTTGTGGGGCAAGATCTGCCCACCCCCCAATTACAGCCAGTCAGCCTAGTGTGAGATTGTAATGTGGGGTTTACAATCTACTGCCCAGGTGTATAGTAACCCACTGGTTTTTCTTTCCCTTTTACTTAGTTTATTACATGAACACCTTCAAACCCCACTACATCTGCACTATGACACTGGTAGACATTCGTATTTACATACAGTCAGATAATCCTATATTTGGAAATTATTCCCATTGTGTGGTTTTATTCCACGGAACCTATCAGAGTTAAAATGTGGTTTGGATGCAAAGGAAATAATTAATGATTGGAAGCTAGAGAGTTGGTAAATTATTTATTCTGGCCCCGAGGAAGCGGAGAAGCTGAGTGATGACTAATGTCACCTGTGGTAGTGCTGGTTGTCATTCTGATTCTTTCACATGGTTTTGTGATATGCTGTAGCGCCTGCTAGCTAGCTGTACACCCTCCTGCTGCTGCTGCTGCATCAAAGGCAAAGGCTTAGTTTTTAAGGAAGTTTTTTTTAGGTTGGAAAGGAAATGACTAAAATGACTCTTTTTAAGTCAGGGATTTTTGATTGTTTTGTTTTGATTTTTTTTTTGCTTCATCATTTAGTAATATGAAAAGATTTTTTTGTGGCCTGGTTGGAAATCTAGAATATACATTTTATTTAGCCAGGAAAGACTGACTTTATTATCTTTGTGTTTTATTAAATACTTTTAAATACTTAAAGAATGGAGCTTCTTAATTGTTCTCAGACTAATTAAAAACCCCGTTAAAGGAGATGATTAGTATTGTAAAGATCAGATCCACTTTCTGGTAACATTGAATGAAAACCACTCCTCCTGCTTCACAAGGGCTGTCTCCTTTTTTCTTGATGGCCGAGGTTTATAGTCAGTACTCCAAAAGTACATTTCTGCACTGGCTCTAGCTCAGCTTCTGAGTTTCTCTGAGAGACAGAAAAAGTTTGTCAGAAAGCACAACCTTCCCTGGTCTGATTCTACTGGTCAGGTGACAGCTACTTTCAAACACCTTCGAAAGTGCATAATGAGCAGCAGATAATGTGCATGCTGTGTTAGTAGAATGAGCTCTTGTGCTGCCGTCAGGGCTTAATGTTGTTCAAGTCCAGAAACTGAGGTTTTCTTTTGCTTGTTACTAGTGACTTGTTTATAGAGATTTCTAACTTTAACATAAAAATAAGGGATAGTTGACTGGTATATAAAGCAATAATGTTGTAAGTGGTCCTGTGTTCAGTGTGTTTTGACTTACTGACTTGCTTCTCTTCATCAAACATTTACTAATCTTGTGTGCCAGCCCTCTCTCTGGGAAGAACTACTAACTACTACTGCATGTATGTAACCGCCTTTAAAGAGGGCAGTGCGACTTGTGCTATTGAGAGCATTTGCAAGGGCTCTTTCGTGTGTGTATAGCAACTCAGGATTGCTGTCTCTGTTGTTACTCCTCTGTTTTACAAAGGAGCCTTACTAAATGATGGCATTTAGTTCTTGGTTTTATTGTGGTTTTTCTGTCCTGTATCTGTAGAGAAAAGGGAACATGTTAAATCTTATTTTAAAATGTCTATGAATTGCAGTCTAGGTTGCTTAATAATCACTATCATTTATGGACCATTTAATTTTGGGAGTGATACCGCATTTATTTATTTATTTATTTATTTATTTATTTATTTATTTATTTAGAAAAAAAACAAACAAACATGAAACAGTATCTTACTGTGTGGTCCTGGCTGGCTGGCCTCGGGAACTCACTTTGTAGAGCGATCTGATCTTAAACTCACAGAGATCTGCTAGCCTCTGCCACAGGAGTACTGAGATTATAGGCATACACCACCATGTCTTTCTGTGTTGTACTTTGAAAACCTGAATAATAATGATCATTTTCTTCTTTTTGTCATGATGAAGAAATGAAGCTTAAAGAGGCCAAATGAGTTTCCTAGGATTATGCATTTTGATAATGGGAAGCTGAGATTTGAATCGCTGTCTGACTTCCCATGCCCATTTTAGGGTTATAAGCCTAGTCCCAGTAGAATTTGCTATGCAATAGGAGATGTCTGTGAGAAAGTGGGTGATGTTGGAAAGCCTGTGGGAAGTGTATTTAGCTGCTGTAAGAAGAAGGATTTAAAAAAAATAGGTGATTTTGTGTGACATACTCAGTTTTTTAAATATTACAATTTACCAAAGGTGTATTGTTTGCCCACTGCAGGTAGCCTGCAGATCCTGATTTGACTGTCTGCATATTCCTGCTCTTAAGTGATATTTTCAGACTAATTGAAAAAGATTTACTAGTTTCACAATCCTGTAGTTCATTATATACCTTAGAAACTATTTAATTGATTTGGATTTCACGATACTGCTAATTAAAATGTAGTCTATAGCATGGATCATCATGAGGGAGATTAAGAAAAATGTAATTTTTAAATTGAAATGTCTGTCAAGTTATAGTATATCAAATGTAACATTAGTAGAATTTAACACAAAGATCAAAGTTTTAGTGGAATGGGAACTGATTGAAATAAAAGTCAGTGGTTGGTTTTGGCTTTAGTAATTTTTTTTATTTAAAATTCATATAGTCCTGGAGAGCATTTTAGTGCCGTTTCAATGTTTGACTGGGAAAGGGGAAGACTAATCAGTTGTTAGTGAGTTCTTTCCCAAATCTGGATGAAAGATATGATCTTGCTTTTTTTTTTTAGTTTTCATAATAAATTTTCTTAATGTGTTTTAAAATTCTCTTATAATAAAATAATTTCCCTCAAATCTAGAGTCTTTTTAAAAAAATGCTTAATGTATTACGAATTCTTGTGTCCTTTTGATCATTTACATATTATTTAATATAAAAATAAATTAAAATTATTGATTTTTTTGTTTTAAGTTAGTGGTGTCTAATTTCTTCAACAGTATTCATTTGGTTAAAGTTTGTCTTTTAGAGGGGAAAAATCTTATCTGAAGAGCAGCATGGGGCCCTAGGGCTATAGTTTAGGAGGTGGAGCATGTGTGAGAGGCCCTAGGTTAGTCTTTAGCACAACAAAAAGAAAAGCACTAAAGCAATATTGTACGCTGATTATGAAACACTGAAAAGTGAAAACCCTCTTATTGCCTGAAACAACCAGAAAATCCCCATTTTCTTAGGATTCTCTTCTTTCTCACTTTGTTGAATTTTTTACTCCTGTATTAATAATCATAATTTAGTGGATTTGCTTTTAGAAGATAATGTTTTTCATTAGGTACATCCTTCATCAAGCTTATCATCTAGGAACTGGGAGTCTCCTTTCCCTTTTCATACGATGATAGTTTGCTCTTACTTGTCTGTGTCTTAACTCTGACCTTCTTGAAGGCAAGCGCTATCTTGTGGTCATACCTGTTTTTGTGACTTTTGTGTTATGTGAATAAATGAAAGTAGCTCTTAAATTCAGCAACTTCTCCATCTACCACTTGAAATCACTGCATGAGATCACATACATCAATGTCTCCCCTTTGATTTAATGGTCTAGCTATGCAGGGCTTTAATAGTGATGTGATTATACTAAAAATCAGTGCAGTTTATATATCTGAAATTCTTCTGAGTCCTAGAAAATGATGTAGTCTTCTACATCCTAAGTAACAAAGATTCACTTTGTTCAAATGTTTCAAGAAATCTCTTGAATAAGTGTCTATATGCAATATTTCAATTTTAAAGCACTGAAAAAAATAGTGTATTGAAAGATGTTTTATAATCAGCTGGACCCTAGGTAGTCTGATGTATAAAAATGTTAGAATCAGCATGTTGTCAATAGTAGATAAAAGGTAGTTTGGATACTAGAATCTATGTATTCCCAGAAATTGTTATCTTAAATATTTTTTGTTAGTAAGAAACAAGGATAAGAACTTGCACCAAGGTGGGAAGGCAGCAATGCAACAAATGCTAATAGTTGCTGTGCTGGATTAAGTATGTTTGTGAACAAGTGAAATGAAATACACAGGGCAGGGCTAGAAGTTTTGGCATTCATGCTTAGGATAGGCATTACAAAATAAAATATGGTAAGCATTCATAGTAGAGAACAGAGCTTTTACATTCCTTAAATAATTTATACTTTGAAGAGGATTTAGGCATAAATGCTTTAATAGCATGGTAATATGGAGAAAGATGAAACAGGTCATACTTTGTTTTGTTTCTGGAAACATTTTGACTCTATAATTGGATGGTATCTTGGGATAAGCTTTATGGAAAACTTACCAAGTTGGAAGAAGATTTCAGCTGGAGTGTCTAAAGGGTCATTAAAAAAACCCTTCTCTATTAAAATAAAATGTGTCCAAGCTTTAAAGAAAAGATCTTAGAGTTTGCAGATGATCCTAAAATTGGAGCTAAGGGAAATAATGAGGAACAATGCAATCAGATTCAAAAAGATTTGGATTGTTTAGGTGATTGGGCCAGCAGATGGCAAATGCAGTTCAGTGTAGACAAATGTAAAATAATTATCTTAGGAACAAAGAACCAATCATACAGCACACTGATCAGGAAAAAATTTGTGAGTTATTGTAGGAAAACCATTGAAACAGTTAACCCGGTGCACAGCTGCAGCAAAAAAAAGGCAAGCAAGAAACCAAATTAGCAGATGGATAGAATATAAAGCAAGAGGCAATACTTGCAGTGTATTAAGAAACTTGATAGACCCCATCCAAATTAACTCAGTCTAGTATTGGTTGATAGAACTAGTATAGAAAAAGTAAAAAATTACCTAGACATATACCTAACCAAATCTGATAAATAAGGTTAGAGAAGTGCATTAGGAATTCAGAAACTTTTCATAGATAGGAGTAAGACATTGCAGCAGGTTTATCTACTACCCAAAGTAGGTTTTGGTATGATTTCCACGTCCTCGGGCTTTACCAGCCCTCTTAGTGAGGAGTGAATAAGAGCCTGGACATGAGACTTGGTTGCTGTTAATGAGTTACTATTTTCTGGCTGGTAGCTCTTGATGCAGACTTCATTCTAATTTGCCATCCCTGGTTACTATGTAGATGTGCTTCTCCATCCTTGTCTTGGTTGTTTTGAGCTATCTTGTGTCTAGCTATTTGTTAATATGTTGTCTTTTGATTTAGGTTAACCAGAATATCTATCTGTTGTTACAATTAAGAACTTAGCTGGTTTAGTTGTACAATTCTGATATTTTAGCCTCGGTTATTACATTTTCTTTAAAAAATATTTTTAAAACTATAAGTAACTTTTTGGATAAGAAGAAAACTGAAATAACCCTCTCTCCATGAAAAGAATTGTAAACTTTAACTTCATTCATGTAGCTGAGTAGTGTCCCTGTTAAAATTTGCTACTAAAACCCAGCATATCTGTTAGAAGAATATTTGTGTTTCTTTATACATTTGTACTTGTTTTTCACATTGTTTTGAGATAAGAGTCTTGCTTTTTTAGTACAGGCAAGCTTTAAGTATATTAAAAATCTCACCTCAGCCTCCATTACTGTTGATCTGTTGATGAATATCTGTCTAAATTTAAAAAATAGAATTTTCGGAAACATTTCTGAATTAGCAATTGTTACTTACAACTTAAATTTGATGGGTGATTAATAAGTAGAAATTTGTCACATAAGCAAGACTTAAGTCTGTTTCATGTATAACGTCATATTGATTCATTTTAAGTATTCCTGGTTCCTTCCGCAGCTGCTTGAAGTACAGTCACATGCAGAGTAAAATGAGAAAGAAGTGGTTGTACTAAGTGTGTAGTTAGAAGTTGGTTTAGAATGATGATAGTAGAATTCCTCTGTCAGTAAGGATCTTGAAGGCCATAGTTCACTGAATACTAATAACTATATACCAATGACTGATACAGTATGTTTATGAACAAGTGAAATTACGTGTACAGAGCATACTGAGAAGTCTAGGTGTGCATACTTAGGGCAGTCATTACAAAATAAAGTCACCATGGATTCCTTGGGAAGAAACTGAAATAATTTGACTTTGAAACTTTATCATTCTTAAAAGTGAATTGCAATTCTTTCATCAGACTAATGTGCTTCAATCTACTACTTTTACTTTGACCTGAGACTTCATATATTATGCCACCTGTAGCATGCCTCATGCCTTACCTTTGAAAGCTGTTGTTCCAAAATTAAAATGTAACATATTTAGTATTTGCTCTATAGTGTAAACGATGGGCAGCATCTATGTTATGTGACTGAACTGTTTCTAACATCTGTTGGAATATAGGAATTATTTGATTAAGAGGATATTGGAGACATTGAATAGTTCTTTGAAATTTTGATTGGTCTGTCTCAGTGGTAAAAATTTCACATAACTTCAAGGGAATGTCTTTAGTGCGATTGTGTAGTTGGTTGCCTATTTCATATGACCTTTTAATAAAGAAAATAAGTATATTTAGGTAATTAACTATTATAAGTATGCAATCATAAGGATTGTTAAAGTTTGCATTCTACTTTTTCAATTGCTTTACTACTTTATAAAAGTGAATAATGTTTTAATTAATTTTTTCTGCACTACACACAAACACACTCACACAAAGGCAGTGTAGGAGAGAGAAATATATGAATATTGAACACAGAACTGAGTGAGATACTGAATAGATAATTAAGTACTGAAATTGATATGCCAGATTATGTGCACATCTATAAATTAACATGATGGACAGATTAGTAGCAGAATTAAATCTAGAGATCTTCCTCCATTGCCTTCCTTAGAGGAGTTTATTCTTTTCTTGACTGTCTGTATGTTGGTTCCTTTGCAGTTATGGGAACCTCATGTAGCCGTTTTTGTTGACAATTGCAGTGGAACTGCATGGATGTTGGGAATGCCTTCACTACCTCCTGTGGGGGCCCTGCTGCTCCTGGCTGTTTTGTAATGTGCATAGAAATGAGGTCTATGACTGCTGCCTACTCTGAAAACCACTAGTATATTCAGGAGCTTCTTTCATTTTCCTTTTCAAAAATTCTTTTTGAGTCATTTCTGCAGTTTAGAGGCTGGAGATGGCTTACTTTGATAGTGAGAGTATCCTATACCTGTTTCTGCTTATTTCTTTCATGTCCTTCTTTGATTATTCTTTTATTTCTTGTTTAAAAGTGATAAAATGTTTTTTGAAAAAAGTGGGTTTGTGAGTTTATTCTAAAAACATTACACTATTTACCCTAAAGAGGGATTAACTCTCATAAAACATTAAGCCATATGAAAATGGAACATTAACATATTTATGTTGTTCATTTCATACCATGTTATGGGCAGGAAATGAAAATCAATACATTGATCTCATAGCATTTTGTTATAAATAGAGGTTTGTGTGGACAGTTCTTGTTGGTTACTATTTTAGTTATAGAATTTTTCACTAGCCAAGAAGTGGCACCACTCACCTTTTTCATCCTAGCACTCAGGAGTCAGAGGCAGGAGTTTGAGGATAGTTTGGTCTACAGAGCGAGTTCTAGGACAGCCAAGGTTACACAGAGAAACTGTGTCTCAAAAAACCAATCTCTCTCTCTCTGTCTCTCTCTGTGTATAGTATATATACAATTTAAATTTATATAAAATTTAAATATACATGCTTAAATTTGTTTTGTTTTTTCATTTGTTTGAGGCATTGTCTCACTATGTAACCCTGGCTGGCTTTAACTTATTATGTACACCAATTTGGCCTCAAACTCACTGAGATCTGTCTGCCTCTACCTTCTGAGTGTTGGGATTAAAGGTATGTACTAGCAATACCAGTATAAAATACTTTTAATAATTCATATATATATATATGAAAACCTTATTTTCATGGGTACGTTTTAGAAATATAATTACTGTATGAAAGGGCAATTATAAGTCTTTTGAAAGTTTCTGCCAAAGTTTAGAAGTTGCATTCCTAGCCTCCAGTTACAAGATAGCTGTTTAAAGTTTGTTTTGTAATGCTGTTATCTCTGTATTTTATCATTTATCTCTTAATATCTGCCTCAGGTATTTTTTTCATGTTTATTCAAACACTAACATATATTAAGAAAATCAACTTTTTGTCTCTTGACATGCTATCAGTATTTTTTATTTTTATGTTGAGTTTTTTTAATTAATGAATTGAGGGATATTGTTTTGACTTTGTAATGTAGGCTCACCTTGGTGACTTGGGGTTACTGTTAATAGAACCACAGAGCCATTGGTTCCAGATGAAACTTTAATCTGGCTTCTGATTGAACGGATGTCTTTGCAAAGTCTCTAAGCATCTGTTTTGGAAACATACCTGACATTCAAGATTTGTACAAATTAACTTACCCTTGGACAGTTCAATTTCTGTTTATTTAGAATTGTAAGTAGTTTTATATAATCAAGTAAAATTAGCCCAAATTCATTATTTATCTATTAAATGACTACTTATATTTTTTGTGGTTTAACTCATAGTAGATTTAATAAAGCTAACATTAGACTTCTAGGGGTTATAATTTGTTTATAAAATATGAAGAGTCATTTCCTACTTTCAAATAGCTTTTTCAGAAGCACTTCCTAGACTATCAAGAGAGCTCAGGAATAAATGCACTTAGATGAATCAGTTCTCTCTCTACCAAATGCGTTCTGGAGACCCAACCCAGGCATTCTAAGTTGTCTTTTGATCACCACATTTGCATGAACACAAATGTCCATAATTAATAATTGTAATAAAATTTATAGACAGTGTTTACTTTTGGATTATTTTAAATTAACTTAAATTATGGCTTCATATTTATGTAAAGTAACTCATTGGATAATCTGACTTCTTTCAGAGTTAAGCTTATTTCTCTCCTACTATAAATTCCCCCTGTAGGGGAGCCTTTAGGACTTGGTCTTTAAACACTTTGTAGGTTAATCTGTACAAATCAGAAGTAGTGTCACATTTATTTCCAGAACAGATGCAGTAAGGTGCTGGCTTGACTCCTCTCTCTTTCTGTTTTTAGGGTAGTTGTTTTGTTTTGTGTTTTTTTTCTTATTTATATGGCTACATCAGCAGCTTCAGCAACAAACATTTTTAGTTCCAACAGAGAAATACAAATTCTTCTCTCACTGCAGATGACAATCATTTGACAGTCATTAGTTAAATCTAAGTTTATGACCCTGTTACTGGCAGGAATGATAATATTGCAGCATGTAATGGCTCAGAGCCAGTCCTGGAGCCTGGGTTGTTTGGAGGGGTTCAGCTTCTGAGGGATGGAAGGATGGGTGTTGAAACAGGTGATAGTTTGAACTGTGCTTTCTTTTTTGAGTGAGTAAGTTTATTAAGAATATATCAAGCAAGAGTAAAAGAACAAATTACAAGTAGTAGATAGCAAAAATCATCAAATTGATGACTTACAACTCTGAGCAGAAACAACTGGGGATGCCCCCTGGAGGCAGCCAGCCTGAGTTCCCAGTTGGTAGTCCCAGGCAACACAAAACGCCCTGAGAGAGGCTTCTAAGCAAAAGAACAAATGGCAGCAAGGCATCTTCAAATCAGAAATTTACAACAGCTAGCAGAAATTGATTGCTAAAACAGTTCAGCTGGAGTTCTCAGGTCACAGTTCTTGGAGAAAGATTTCTCTGCATGAATGAGCTTCTGAGTTCTCAGAATTCCTACCACAGGGACTCAACTTTCCCTCTGTGATTTAATAGTTTTGAAGAGCTGCCTTATTCTTGACTGGGAATCTTTTCTCTCTTAGTTGATGGGCAAATACTTTCATTTTTGTTTTTGCTGTACTTTTAATTCTCTTCTATAATTGTTCTGTTAAGCTTGCTTTACCCATTTCAGTATTAAAGCTAAATTGTTCAAGCTACCTATAGGAATTGTACCAGCATTTCCTTTTAACTTTTTCTTTGACTTTGGTTATTTAAATTTGAGAGGTTTTGTTGAAGGTGTCCATATGAGTTTAAGTTTTACTGAGCCTGAATAAATCAATTTTCCAGACCTAACCAAGGAAACTACCCCTGTAGTTTACAAATGAATGCATGTTATTAAGTAGTTGGAAACTTTGTGAATTAATTCCTGCCATTAGAATAGCAGGAATCTCTTAATTTTGTTTCAGCATTTTCCTAATGTGTGTTTAGGAAAGTAACAAAAATGGGGTTCTAGGCATTATTTATTCCTTGTTCATATCTCCTTTACTTTATCCCTGTTATTTTTTAACAACTTCAGAGTTGCTGAAATAATGCCTTTTATTCTATTTCCTCTGTGTTTAATATAGCTTTATATGGCTAAGAGATCAATATACTATAATTGTTTTAAATTACAGATATCACTTCTGCTTCACGAGGGTCTTCTGGTAGTTCTCTTGTCTGTTTTAAGAGCCAATGGAGGGCTCTAGAAACTTTTGAAAAATATTATTTGGTTACTTTGCAAATATATTTTAGTTTGGGTTGTCTCATGTTTTTTCATGATCAGATTGAAGTTAGATAAATTAGAGAAACTACAGAGTTGATCTTTGTGTGCACAGAACATCTGTCCACATATTCATAATGCTTATAACTGAAAATAGCTTTGTTTTTATTTACTAATTGTTATTCATTCAGGTAATATGCACATAAGATAAACTTAGGAGTTCAGTGGTATTTGTAGTGTTGTGCACTTATCAAATTTGTTTAGTTCCAACACATTTTGATTACCCCCAAAGAAGACCTGTACCATTAGTTACTTGATAGCCTTCCCCTGATCTGTGTTCTACATATATTCATTTACATACTCTATAAACATTTCAAGTAAGAGTAATTGCACAGTAAATGACTGTGCTGACTAGTTTTAGGTCAACTTGACATAAGCTAGAGTCATTTGTGAAAAGGAAACCTCATTTGAGAAAATACGTTCACTAGATTTGTCTGTGGGCGAATCTTGATATGGGAGAGCCCAGCTCACTGCAGTATTGCTATCCTTGAGTTTGCCGTCCTGGTTGGTCTATGAGCACAGGCGAAGTCAGTTGTGAAGAGTAAGCCAGTAAGCAACCATCTTCTTTGGCCTCTGCTTCACTTTCTGCCTCCAGGTTCCTGCAGTGGGAGTCCCTGCTCTTTCTTACTTTCCTCTACAGTGGATTTTTAACTGGAAGTGTAAGCTGAAGTAAACACAAGTTGCTTTTAGTCAGTGGTGTTTTTTCCACAATAGAAACTCTACTTGAGACCCTTGTGTGTGATAATTTTAACAAATATTTTTGTTAGGGTACTCTAATTCTTGGGCTTTTATTTGAATGAAAAAGGTTAATTTTCTTAAAGGGTAATCAGAGTACCACAAAAATCAGGGTAAAAATGTCCCTTCTACATTTTAAATGTCACCATATTTAAAATCTTTAAATCACCATATGTTTTAAATCTTGAAATATTTGTTATTTTGATTAACCTATTTCTTTTTTCTGGCCTTGATTATTGAAAGACTATACTTATTTTTTTTCATTTAGAATTATAACAGGATAGAGTACTACAGACCACCAATTTGTTGTGAGGTTGTGTGTGTGTGTGTTATCACTTGATGGTGTACTGATTTGTTCTTAATTTTTTGAATACAGCAACTTGACTAGTTTTAAGAAATATCTTTAATAAATACTGAAGAGAAATCAAAGAAAACTTTGCATATTTGGAAGTTTTTGTTGATTACGTACTTGAGATTCTTGACAAAAGTTTTGAAACTCATAAAATCATGATGATTCTAAAGAATGCTTTATACTTTTCCCTCTGATAGAGAAAGAAAGAGAAAATTTTTCTATAAACATGTAATAAGATGGCAAATGAGAATAGGAAGTCCTTTGTGTAAGAATAAGACAGATTTTAAAAAAGGTGTTTTTAAAATAGAATTCCTTAATTTTGAGAGAATAGAAAAATTGTTTGTATGCCTTGAATACGATTTTACCAAAGAATAGTTCTTTATTGGTTTAAAATCACATCTTTGTTGGGTGTGGTGGTTCACACCTTTAATCCCAGCACTTGGAGGCAGAGGTAGGGGAATCTCTGTGAGTTTGAGGCCAGTCTGGTCTACAAAGTAAGTTCAAGGACAGCCAGGGTGGTTGCATAGAAACCCTGTCTTAGAAAAAAGCAAAAACCAAATAAAATCGCATCTTTGTTCTTGCTCATGTTATTTCTAAAAGACATTTTATGAAAGAGCGAACCCTATGGATCTAGGAAATCCCTCTTTCCCCAAGTGATGAGACGGTCTCAAAGCTCTGGTAACTTTACTTGATTTTTTTCTTTTGAGGCTTTCACATGGTCTCAGGGTCTATGACCTCTTTGGTATTGGTCAGAGTTTCCATTCTTGATTTCCCATGCTTAGGCTTATTTTTTTTTAAAGGCCTGAAGCTGCTAGTCCTTTTCTGACTTTAACATTAGGAACCTGATAACGACACAGATGCTCTTGTACCTAATGGTCTTTACAGGAATGGAAGAAAGTTTGGAAATTTTATAGACAAGGAACAAATTAGTGTACAATACTAGACATCAATTTGTTTGTGTTAGTAATTTTGAAAAACTAAACATTACTGTGAGGACCTGGACTGATGCTCAGTGTGTTTGTACACATACACATGTAGAGGCCAGAAGCTGATGTCAGGCATCTTCCTCATTGCTCTGTACCTTACTTTTGGAGACAGGTTTAATCTCTCACTAAAACTGGAACTCATCAATTGTCTAGACTCACTGGCCAGAAAGTCCCTGAGCTTCTTCTGCCTCTTTCTCCCCAGCGCTGGACTGTAGACCTTTTATGTGGGTAATGGGGACATGAACTCCGATCTAAATACTGCAAGTTCAAAATACTAGCTGAATGCTGATTTGTGGCAGAATCTTTGCTTGCCTTTTTCTAGCTTTTCTTGTTTGTGGGTAATTTTTTATACTCTTGATTTATGGATGATATATTACATCGTATGGCCATCTTTTTGTTTCTCTGCCTACAATTTTCCTTGGTATGTGAGTCTACACTTCTTCCTTTTATAAGGCATCTCTCACGGACTAGGGCCCACCCTAATGTCCTCATTTTCACTTGCAAACTGCTATGCAACTGGTTTCTAAATCAGAGCACTCAGCGAGATGGGGTTAGTCCTTTGGCATGTCCTCCATTGATGAATGGCAGCATTTAACACAAAGGTAATAAGATGTAGTGGCTTCCATCAGTAACGACTAGGACATCAGGAAGGCAGGGAATGAGCAAAGGTAAGTCTTGAGCTTTAGACTTAACAGATTGTGATGGTCCCATTAGCTGGGTAAGAGTAGGATAGGATTGGGGAAAGCAAATTTGGAACTAGTGATGATAAGTGGAATTTGTTATAAGCATGCTGAATTTGGGACTGTATTCAAATCTCAGAATTTAGGGGAGAGATCTGCCTATAGATAATAGTTTTGCTGTCATAATTTTTAGGTTTTGAAGGAGGGAAACCTAAAAAGACAGCTTCTATCCTATTTCAGAAAATAAGATCTTTTAGAAGATCTTTCCCTTTACTCTGTGTCAGTTCTAGTAACACATGTAGATACTAGATTTAGTTGCTGAAGTGGTAGTTGCATGAACAGAAGTAAAGTTACCAGTCCCTGACAGCTGCGAGTCAGCCTCTGGGCATCTTGCTAAATTTCCGAATATAATTATACAGTAGACTTCCTTTAGTAAATTCTGTGTTCCCGGCTATAATTATCACTTCTTTTCTTGCCTGCAGCCTGTTCTCTGTCTTACTACTCTCCTTCCTTCCTATCTCCCGTGCTGGTTACAATTATTCTCCGGTCATTGGGCTCTGAGAAATTGGGGAGCTGTTCACTGTGATTTTCTTTCTTAAACAGAAAGCCACCTTTGAATATCATTTTCTTCTTTCCATTCTACAGTGCATTCCACCAATATAAAGCAATGTGTTAAAGCAGAGACTAAGCAATGTTATATCATAAAGTTTTATTTTAAAGAATATACAAATACCAATTAGTCACTTATAAACTTGATATACAAATGTCAGAAAATAACCACCTCACCTTAACTGTTAATAGTAGCTGTGGTACTAGCTACTATTGCTCAAGACTCTTTATTTGGAAAACCTTAAATATGCATCATGCTATATTACAACACACTATTTGGCAGTTATATATAAAATGAAACACTACAGCTGCTGACAGATGTCATTTAATGACTTGTAGATTCTTCAAAAAGGAACTGATAGACTTGTGATTCAGGAAGCTAAGTCATTATAGCCAAAGATAACACACTTACAGTTTTAAGAATTTTCTTGGCCCTTGTTATTTTATACAGTTTTAAAACAATATTTTTCTCAATTATAATTGTTCATTGTAAAGTAAATCAAGAAATAAAAGCACCATAAGGCAAATGCCACAGTTGTAATTATTTCAGGTACAATTATTCAGTTGATTCTGAAAAAAAGTTGGGGGCAGGCTTAAGTAGAAACAGAATATGTGCTTATTCCAAAATTATATTCCCAAGGTGCTCACAGTTTATAAAGGAAAAGCAGTAGGTTTATAGAAAAGCACCAGACTTTCTGAACAGAACATGTGGTCACGGTGAACTTGGCCCATAATAAGACTATGATTTGATAAGCCAAAGAGAGAACAGAATCACTTCTGTGGATTTCTTCTGCAGAGAACTTTTCCATCTCAGAGCCCCATTTCTAGATACAGTGGTCACCTTGAGGTTACCAACTTCTGGGTAAATGAGAAAATGACACTGAAATAGTATTGTGTGATCCTGAAGGTAGAGTTCAGTGGTAGATCACTTACGTAGTATGTACAAATCCATGAAATCAGTCACCCCCACAAACCCCAGCATAGAAAGTGTTACTAATTTAGGTAATGGAAAAATAGAATAAAATATTTAAATATTAAAACATGATTAACCAAATTGATAGATTTTTATAAGATCTTTATATTATATCCCAAGATCTGTATATACTAAGTTATTCTGGTCTTTCTCAATAATTCATAATACTTTATTTTAAACCAATTAAGAACTGTGATACTGTATAGTATTATTTGCAAGGAAAAGATTTTGGGCTATTTCAAATCATGTCTTTTTTGTGTAAAGGAAAAAAGTCATTAGTCTGCATTTATAATCAGGACTGACTTCCTATAAAATAATTTATTTTAACTTTTTATTTATAGATTTTGAAATTTACAATTCTAAATACTGCAATAGTAAGTCATTGCATTTCTGCAGGAAGCAAAAAGCACAATAAACACAAAGTCAGAGCTACAAATAAAACATTGGAGCACACTGTGAAAAGGAAGATGTTCAGGAAGCTGATGCCATTGATGTTACTTAGCCGGCCTTACTACAAAGAGAAAAGTGAAGTCAGTGTGTAAGGGAGAGAGCAGGGAAATAGGTAGCAAGTACTAAGCAAACATTTACTCTGTGGTAGGCACTGTTCTAAGCATTTTATGCAGATGAGAGCATTAGTTCCTTCAACTAACTAGTAAATTAGAAACTCATTTTTAGGTGAAGAAGCTGAGGTTCAGCGGACTTCTAGAGCTCATTTTCTTATCATTTGTCTTAGAGTTTCTGTGGCCGTGGAGAGACACCATGACCATGGAAACTCTTACAAAAGAAAACCATTTAAATGTGGTGGCTTATGTTTTCTGAGGTTTAGTCCGTTATCATCATTGTGCGACATGGTGGCATGCTGACAGCCTGGAAAAGTAGCCAAGTGTCCTACATTTTATCTTGCAGGAAACAGAAAGTGATCTGAGAAACCGGGCAGTATCTTGAGCTCTTGAGCATATATGAGACCTCAAAGCTTGCCTCCATAGTGATACACTTCCACTAACAAGAAGAAACTTATTCCAACAAGGCCACACCTCCTAACAGTGCCACTCCCTCTGGGGGACCACTTTTTTCTTTTTTTTTTATTAAAAATTTCTACCTCTTACCCTCCTCCCATTTCCCTCCCCCTCCCCCTCCCTCTGCAGTCCTAAAAGCAGTCAGGGTTCCCTGCCCTATGGGAAGTCCAAGGTCATCACCACTCCATCCAGGTCTAGGAAGGTGAGCATCCAAACAGACTAGGCTCCCACAA
>LOJH01004877.1:0-27611 GCA_001685095.1 Ellobius talpinus
AATACAATTTGTGTGTTGTTATTTCGGGGTATAAGCTAGCCGTGTGGGAGCTTGACTGGATGAAAAGCAGGCCTGCTCGCCTAATCACTACACTACCCCCATGAGATTACCTGAGGAAACAAACCTCAGAAATTTGGGGAAAAAATATCCAAAGAGTCATCTTTCTATCAAGAGAACAGTACAAACACCATCTTCCAATTGGTAGGTCACAGTGAATCCCATTTAGCATAACTAAAATTTGCACAGAGCTATTATAGTGAGCCTGAAAAATACCAATTAAAGAAAGAATTTCTAACAGTGGCAAAACAATGTTGTTTGAGTGTTACAATATGGACAGAATGCATATCAAAAAAAGATGGGAATTTCATTCAATATAACATTCTGTACAACTAGATGGTGTAGATAATAACTTTAAATTAAAAGTAAAATCATGCATGCCAGATTTTCTGGAATTACCCATTCTAAGAATAGAAATACAGCCCTGGGTTGTTCATATATCACAGGGGAAATAGTAAAGCTTCAGAGAACAAGCTAAACAGCTACAATTAAAAGAAAAAGCCAAAGGAGACAGATGAAAAACATTAAGTTGGAACCACTTCTGTATTCATAATCAATAATGCACACAGCTTTCCCTGGCATAAACACACACTATTCTCTTTCCAAAAAAAAAACTCCACACTAAGCAAAAAGTTGGAAGCTTGTTTATTAACACTTGTGTGACAGAACACTCTCTGGGGAGTTGCAATACATATATCTATGCACCCCTGACAGGGATTCCAAGAAACACCAAAGTGTGGATACCACCACGGTCCAATTTGGTGAACCAAGGACGTTTATTCTTGTTATTTACATGAGTAGGTGAGGGCTCACTTACAGAAACCCAACTGACTCAGATATCTGCATCACACTAAAGCCCACCCCAGCATGGATGACAGCTCACAAAGCTAGGAGCATGAAAAATGCTGCAGACTGCATGCTCAACAGGTTCAAGTGTCCTTTCTGGATGCCTCAGTAGGTTGAAACCTTTTAGGCAACTAGTTTGGTCTAAGACTTCTTCACAGCTCTATGGGGACTCCCAGCTTTCATTGTTTAGTCTGAAATGGAGGGGCAAAGTCAATCTGGTAGGTTTCAGGAACTTCCTGAAGCTGTTTTGTTTACCTCCTGTTTAAAGAGCTTCCTGCAGGATTAGATGTTTTAATCTCAGAGGAAACTATTACACAACACTTGCTTGAGTAATCTATGATATCATATGAGGTTAACACCAAAGGCAGTGAGAAACTATGGACTAAAGATGAATACACCTCAAGCATAATTTCAGTTTAACTGAAAAAACATTCAAGTCTAAACCTTTATATAAACAAAATATTCATACAAGTCACGGCAGTGCTTACTTTTCGGGGTGATGAAGAAAATGGAACTCTTCAAGAATTAAGTTTTTCTTTTCTTTTTTTCGAGACAGGGCTTCTCTGTAGCTTTGGAGCCTGTCCTGAAAATAGCTCTTGTAGACCAGGCTGGCCTCAAACTCAGTGATCCATCTGCCTCTGCCTCCCGAGTGCTGGGATTAAAGGCGTGTGCCAACACCGCTCAGTAAGAATTAAGATTTTTTTTAAGCAGAACTGAAAGGAGTTACTAGGTATTTCTTGATTTCTTAAAACAGGTTGCATGTTTGTGTCTATACATGCATATGGATATACATTATATACGTTTATATAGTTCATACTTTTAAATAGCACAAACACATGCTTACAAGTAGAAAACAATGTAAAATACACAAATATGCAGAGTTTACAAATATGTGAATTCTTCACAGATTTGCACAAAAGCTGCTAATGCATAGAATGTGGAATATAATAATAAAGAGCAA
This sequence comes from Ellobius talpinus, assembly GCA_001685095.1. Lineage (NCBI taxonomy): Eukaryota > Metazoa > Chordata > Mammalia > Rodentia > Cricetidae > Ellobius > Ellobius talpinus. The sequence continues at coordinate 1,865 of LOJH01004877.1, forward strand.
AGTACAAACATGAAAAATATTTTGACTTGGTACCTTACTAGAAAACATTTTTTAAGGTCATATCTACAGCCAAGTAATTTTTATACAAATGAATGTCAATATATCTTAATAATGAACAGATGTTATAAATATGCAAAAATGACCATTATATAATATTTTCTAAATGATACTAATGAAAGGGCTTGGGGGGAGGGAAATGGGGAACAGGGGTGTGGTCTGGAAAGCAGACCAGAGAGCCCTGACAGAAACCAAACCTGAGTTTAGCTTCACTAGAATGAGACAGAACTGAGTAAGCAGTTCTCAGGAAAACTGCAATTTATAGATGAACTCCCAAAGCCCTTCTGCCAACTCAACAGACACCCCCAACCTCCTACAAACTAAAGACAGCTTCCCTATCCCTATCCTGCCACTGGCAAGTGCCTAATAACCACTAGGCCTCCCACCAGTCAGCTCTCACCAATCAACCCCCAGACTAATCTTTCCTCCACCAGTCAACCTCAGATCAATCCCTTCTCTCTGGATTTTCCTAACTCGGTGGCCATTTTGCCACCCCAAGGTTGGAATCAATACAGTGCTTTTGTTATTGCACGTGTAGCTGCTGGTCTTCCCTTGGGGGCTTTGCTCAGACCCTAACAACCAATAGTGGCACTGTCTCAAGAAAAGTGGAAAACTACTGGCCAGTGATCACACTGGTAAACTGATTATGGAATACTTTTTGTGCTCACTTCAAATAACTGTCCCTGACCAGGGCCCTAACAACCCATAAGACTACCCTTCAGCAACGTGACACATCTGATACAGCTGTTCTCTGCTCTACTGCTTTGCCACAAATATAAAAATACTATGGACATTTTCATGTTTCTAGCTTGCCTAAGGTAAATTCCTTTTCCTGAAGGTTGTTCCGAGCCCAGCAGAGACATGTTTAATAGTAACTACATCCCTTCCCTGAACTTTTGGTAACCCACTTTGGCCACATCTGATGAACTTTTCAGTTGTGGAGAAATATTTGCTATTAATGTGTCTTGGTTAAGTTATAGATAAAAACTTGACATCTTAGTAGTGCATGCAATTCTACTTAGCCTTGTAATGAACTATGGCTTTGTTACTGATCAGAACTTTTGATAATAAAATTAGCTATTATATGAGAATCACTTTATCTTGTTACTGATATCAATTTCTGAAGCTTACAACATGGACTCTGATAATTTCATGCTGCAAATATTCTTTTATACTATCTAGAGTTGCCAGGGTGACATTCAGATTTTCACAACAATCAGCACCTCTGGACTCCTACTTAGCAATACCCATGTCCCAAGCCAAGAGCCAGAAACCTCAATTCTGGCACTTGGTTGTTTACAGAAATGAAATTTTACTAAAGATAGCCATAACCACTCACTTAATCAAACACATGCTTTTGTACTATATAACAGCTGAACAGTTCCAACAGGAGAGCATAAAGCCTTCAGGGCGAAAATAGTTATTATTATATGGTGTATACCCTGCTCTTGGGAGTTCTGTGCTTTCTAAGTAGAATATGCAATAAAATTACATGAGAATCTGAACAACTGACTTTTAGCAATGGTCTGACAAACAGTAAAACAGAAGAAAGGTCTTTCATGTTTATACCATTAGCATGGGAGGAGAAAGAGAAACATAGACAATCATACCAGTCCAATTCAGTGTGAGCAAGACCCAATAAGAAAACTATACTTAGATAACGTATTAAACTCAAGAGTGTATGACATTCAGGGAATTTATAAAATGTGATTTATACTTCAACTTAGTATCTAATTAGAGTAACTAAGAAAATTATTTTTAAAAGCTTTACTTGTATTATTACCAAACTAGAAACCACCAGTGTTGGGGGAGGCTGCACGTTTGTTTCCCGGCCACCCAGACTCCCGAAATAATCACACAGAAACTATATTAATTAAAACACTGCATGGTCAATCACTTAAGCATATTGTTAGCTAGCTCTTATATAGTTGGTTAACCGATTTCTATTATTTTATATTTTATTATGAGACTCGTGGCCTATCAGCAAGGTTCCAGCTGGCAGTTCATGTCTTTTTCCTCTGGTGGCTCCATGGCTTCTCAACTCCACGTATCATTTTGTTGTTGTTGTTGTTGACAGAGGTTTCTACCCTGCCCAGTGCCATAGCCATTCAATCCCAAAGAAACACACAGAGGTCTGCATTAATTATAAACTGGTAGGACTATTAGGTCAGGCTTCTTATTAACTAACTCTTACATCTTAACCCATAATTTTTGTCTGTTAGCCACATGGCTTGGTACCCTTTATCAGGGAGGGCATTCTTATCTTGCTTTCTCTGTGTCTGGGTGTCGAATGCAGACTAAGCCTTTCCTTTTCCCAGAATTCTCCTATTCTGGTCACCCTGTCTATACTTCCTGCCAGGCTACTTACTGGCCAATCAGCACTTTTTAAAACCAGTACAAGGGACAAATTGCAGTCTTGTGGGACAAAACCATTGTCCCACAGCACCAATCTTTCAACAACACATCACTATTACAATATGGTAAATAAACAAAAGGAGTCCTACTAAGTAATAAAAGGAATACAGGACTGATCTATATGACAATTTGTTGATTATATGCTATATTTTGTATAGATACATTTGTTGGTGAGTATTTTTTGCTCCAACTGTGTATGTAAAACTTGTCAATAAGGTAGGCTGATTCTAGAGATTAGTGGCTGCCACATATTAGAACTACTGAGGTGACACAATGATAGTTCTGTACCTCAACCACAAGGTACACAAATCTGCACATATTAAAAAAAGAACCACTTATGCATACTGTTCCCATGCCAATACTTTGTTTTGTACTGTCCTACAGTACCCTGGGAAACTGGGTTTACACATGGATCTCTTATATGGCTTTAGCAACTAGGAATATAGTTGTTTGAAAACAAAGTTAATAAAACACACTTGCACACACAAGGAAACTCAAACAAGATAAAAGTGAATCATGGTCAATTTTATTCAAATTCTCCAAAATTTAGAGCAAATATGTCAAATGCTCCTAAAAAGCATGTTTTTAAATGCTCCTAAAAAGTATGTCGTTCTTTATATATATATATATATATATATATAAATAAAATGGTTACTGTGTCTTTTACTGATTCCTTTTTCTTCTTTTCTTTAGAATTCTTTAATAGAAGCCAGAATCTTGGGTTGCCCAGTTGGGAGCCTAAAATACATGCAGAGAGAAACCATCAAGATGGAATGAAACCCCCATGTTAAGAGAGAAGAAAGAAGTACAAACACCTCATTACTGGTACAGCTTTTGGACGGGAATAAAGCACACCAATAATCAGTCACTAACATGGTAACAATAAACAAATTTATTCTGGACATAGAGGAAAAAAGCAAGCAAGAAAAAATTATATAAACTACTGTTCAGTTTCAGTTCTACTAGACTTGGTTGGAGAATGCAATTGTAAATCCACTCTAACCTATTCTGGTCTCAATTCAATGAGTCCTTAAATATTCTGAGTTACTAACATTTTCTACCCTCAGTTGTATGTGCTCAGTGTATAAGGAGAATTACAAATGCTTTGGAATTTTGAAGTCACAAGGCCACTCAAATTCTGTGAATGTCTAAAACGAGGGATCTTTACTAAAAGGAGAAGGGGATATTTTTGGACAGTTATTTATGAACATCAAATAAAAGATAAAATTAAAATTTATGTAAGATCAGCATAGAAAGCAGTATTTTTCTTTTGCAGAACTATGTCTTTAGAGTTAGAAAGGACATACATTTCAAGTCCATGTAAGTTATCATCTATCAGCATCAACATCATGTGCTGAGCCCTGAGGAAGCAAGTTAATGAAGTCACATAAGAGTAAAAGAAAAAAACAACCCAGTTATAATTAGGAACCTAACACATTTAAGACAAAATTTACTTTCTTGATCAAAATATTTATTAGCTTAAAAGGAAACACAAAATTAGAACTAACCAATACTGATATGTTCTCAACATTCATGTAACAGTTGTTACATTATTGCTAAATACCAAACAGAATGGAAAATGCTTGGTTCTTACCTCTGATCTACTGTTCTGATTGAGTTTCTTTTCGATATTCATGGCCAACATTTGGCTTCTAAAAGAAAGACTTTTTGTCTTTTCAATCACTTGCTGATAGGGTGATACTGCATTGTTACCCATTACCACGTGACCCTAAAATGAAAGAGAAATTATTACTGTAGCAAAGCTAATGAGTGGAGCGTCTCAGTAAATTGTGACCATAACACAATACCACATGCCTGCTGCACACCTATACACTGTATCGGGACAAGAACATTCACCTAGCAAGAAAACATAGGAGGTACTACCACCTTCAAACAAAAAACTGTCACCCAACTACTTTTTGGTGGGACATATAGTAGCAGAAATGGGCTGACACAGAACAGGCAGGATCCCTGTCAGAGTTACAGTCCTGTCCTGGTATAGCCCTAGGCCTGGTGACGGCTCCCATCCTGGTTTTACTTTTCCATTTTGAGGGTAAATTTGCCCAGGATGGCCTTCAATCCAGCCTCAGAGCCCAACCACGGCAATCACAGGCCTGCATCACCAGGCTCAGCCTAACAAAGTTTCCTGAACAGGTGCTGTGTTGTGCATGACTGTAATCCCAGCAGAGGAGGCACCTGGCCAGCCTCATCTATACAGTGAGTTTCAGGGCAGCCATAGCTTCACAGTGAGACCCTGTCTCAAACAAAGTTTACAGAATAAAATTTCTAATGAAAAATTTGTAGCTATTCTGTGACTGTTAAACAGCATGTACCAAACCTACTAATACTCACTAGTTTGGAGTCAATCTTGGCATCCAACCTTGCATTTCTAATCAGATTCACAATCCATCTCTCAGCTTCTTCTGGAGTCATATTCAGTTTATCTGCTAGCATACTAAGGACAGACAGACGTACACATTTAGTTTTTATACACAGCGTTTGACTTATACTTTGCATAGACTTCAGATCTTTCTTCCGGATCACATTCTCCTGGACATGACTTTTAACTATGTACCCCATTCCTGTTTATGCCTGTTTACATTGCCTTCACCACAGCAAATGGACTGTAAAGATCCTTGATAAAAAGCTACCATATCCTCCATTTAGGAAACTTCTGGATTTTTAGAACACGATCTTATACTTTGCGTGCTCCGAAGTCAGTTATCAAAGGAAGAATTCTATGCTATTGAATAATGAGATAGTACAGCCACTACAGAGCTAACACTTAAGGTTATTTCTGTGTTAGTGATAAAACTCTGGGGGGATTCCTTACAGTTATTCTGTAAATAACCGACACTGCTCGTGAAGAGGAAAGAGAGACAGACACACTGACACCAGGGAGACATGATTAAAAACCTTTTGACCACTCATCTTTTATTTATTCAACTTACAATCAGGTTGTAGAGGGTCTGTTTAGTATGCAGGGACTAAAGTAAGCACCAGCTACTTGTCAATCAGTCAGCTGATGAAAAGTATATGCACTATGGTAACAGGAACAGACTTTGCTTGCAGTCATGAGTATATGCACACTATTATTAACTGTCCTTGTCTTCACCTCAAATTATTATATACTATTCAACCTTTAATATAATCACTGATTCTACTTACAGAACTAGAATATTTCCAACAAGATTGGAACACCAGCAACATACCACTCTGCAACAAAGTTGGTCCTGGAAGTACTACAGACAGAAATTCTGGCTAATAGTATACCCACCTTTACATGTATTTGTAAGTCATTAGCAGCTACACAACCAATTATGGAGAGATAAGGCTTCCACTCAAATGTAACCAATTTAAAAAACAAATCAAATTGCTTTTCAATACTCTCAACCACACCTCTATTTCACATATTTAAACATGGAATCAACAAAATTTTGTTCAAATGTAAAAACTACATTAGTCATCAATAAAATAGTCTAAAACAAGGTTGGAAAAATATTGTGGAATATTATTTAAGTGTGCTACATTTGTTTATGCTTTGGAACATTTGTTTTAATAATGCAAAGATGTGTTGCATTCTCTTATGTTGCGTTTGTTTAACTCTGTGAATCTATGTTACTGTCACTGTGCCTGTCTTAAACACCTGACTGATCTAATAAAGAGCTGAATGGCCAACAACAAGGCAGGAGAAAGGGTATGTGGGGCTGACAGGAAGAGAGAATAAAAAGGAAGAGAAATCAGGGTAAAGAAGATCTAGGAGTAAGGCGGTGGGGTCACAGGGCCAGTCAGCCAGCTACACAGCAACCTATAAAGAAAGAAGAAAAAGGTATATAGAAATAGAGAAAGATAAAAGCCCAGACAGAGACAAATGATAGATGGGATAATTTAAGAAAAGCAAGCTAAACTGGATAGTGGTGACGACGCACACCTTTAATCCCAGCACTTGGAAGGCAGAGTCAAATCTCTGTGAGTTTGACGCCAGCCTGGTCTACAAGAGCTAGTTCCAAGAGAGGCACCAAAGCTACACAGAGAAACCCTGTTTCAATCTCCCCTCCCCCCCAAAAGCAAGCTAGAAGTAAGCCAAACAAAGGCTGGGCATTCATAAGAAATAATAAGCTGCTGTGTGTTTTATTTGGGAGTTGGGTAGTGGTCCCCGAAAAGAACAGTGTTCAAAGAATAAAAAACAAACAAACAAAAAACAGGAAAGGGGCACTGCCCATGTTTGATAAGTACTCTACATCTGAGATAGAATAGGATAGAACAGAATAGAATAGAATAGAAGAGAATAGAATAAAATAGAACTCCTAACCTGTATTTTACATTATGAGCCATGCCTGATTAAAATTCCAACGCTGGGCTTGAGTTGGGTTGCTGTACAATGGTCTGTACCCTGTCACTTATATTTTAAATAAATGTTGATTGGCCAGTAGCCAGGCAGGAAGTATAGGCGGGACGACCAGGAAGGAAGTAGAGGCAGGGCAACGAGAATTCTGGGAAGAGGGAAGCACATTCTGCAGTTGTGACCCAGCCACAGAAGCAAGATGTGACTGCCTTGACGAATAAGGTACCAAGCCATGTGGCTAACTCAGACAACAATAATGGGCTAATATAAGTTATAAGAGTTAATAAGAAGTCTGTGCTACTAGGCCTATCAGTTTATAACTAACACAGGCCTCTGTGTGATTTCTTTGGGGCTAAACGGCTGTGGGACCTGGTGGAACAGAAAATGTCAGTCAACATTGGGTTTTCTGTTCACAGTGAGGGTTTGAACTTGTAATCTTCCAGCCTACCTTCTGATGCTTTGGGATTACAGGCCTATGCCAGAGACCCACCAGTTAAAATGGACTGTTTTCAAAAAAGGAATATTCCTGCAACTTGTCTTTCCTGTGTCTCTACAATTAATCCCTTCTGTTTCCCATTAGTACTTTCAAGAAATGTCAATTTTTGAGTAAGCAAGTATCTGAAGCTGTTAAAGAGCAAGTTTTTAAAAAACATACTATCTCACCCAGCATAACTGAGTCAATCTGTTTAAGCTGGGTTGGCTGACAGTCAATTTTCCCTACATCCTTCTACTTATTTATCTTTGGAAGCAGAATTTTGCTGTTTAGCTCTAGCTGATCTCAAACGTGTGGTAATCTTCCTGCCTCTGCCCACTCCACCCAAGTGCTGAGGTGTCAGCACACCCAGCTGTATTCTGTCGTTTAAAAGCAGAGCATCTGGGTTTCAGACAGTAACTATGTTTTTGGCATCATTAAAAATTAAAATCATAACAGCGATTCTGTTTATTAGCAATGCAATAAAGTAAAATAAAACAGCTTAATCCCAAGGTTATTGGACTCCTCTGTCTGTGTCATCTCTATCTAGAAGGAAGTCCCTCAATTGCTTCTTTAATTATGGTATCTCATGAAAGCCCGTCATCTACTCTCACCATGAAAAGCAGTATTCTCCAGCAGACACACTAACCGTTCTCACACTCCCAACTTTACTTTAGGGTCTCTGCACAGGCCATCCCTCTAGCTACCCTTTCCCTCACTTGAGTCACTTGTCTCTTACATGGAAACAAAGGACAGCAATAAGTTGTCCCAAGAATACGGACCTTTTGCGAGCCTCCTTGTTTACTATGCACCCAGAAAAGAGGGCCATGCAACTCACAAAGGAGCCACCGAATGAATACCTAACTGCCTGACTCCTACTCTAGACATAATCTGATTCAGGCTCGGGTACTAGTTTCCATTATCTGTATAATCTGTATCTTGAGCCCTTAATCTATTTCACATAGTTGTTTAATCCTAAACCCAACCATCAGTTATTTCCCAGCTCTTTTCAAATCTTAAAAAAATCTCTCTAAATACAAAAAGCATAAACTTTCAACTTAATTACTAAGCTATGTGTTCCTCCAATTTAGCTACAATCTAAGTTTTCAGCTTCCAGTTATTCTCCCTCATGAATACCATATGCCAGCGCTAGCAAATCAGTTAGCTCTCTTCCTTCCCATAACTCACTCAATGAAATATGAACTGGCTTTGATGCTTGTGACAAACATCAACTGAGTATTTAAGCTAAGGAGTAAGGGAATAAGCAATTTACCCAATCCCTAAATAGATCAACAACAATAACTATAAAACCAAAAACCTAGAAGATCTGAGAGATACAACAGGATTTACCAACACTAAACCATAAACCAATTCTAGCCTGGAGAGCTGACCAAAGTAAACACCTGATTTCAGATATTAAAAGTAAGAAATCACACTCTACACAGTAACTCTTAACTGGAATCAATATCCCTTTCCTTTATACTCACATTCTAACATGGTTGCAGTGACATGGCACCATGCACAGCGGAGCTGCTTAAACTCTGCAGGCTGAGCTATTCCACCTTAGGTAGGGCAGCTATTCACTCTCCACTGTACTGCGTTTCTTGACTCTTGATAAAATAAGTTCTAAGAGTATTGGTACATTACTTTGATGGAACCTCAGGTAATCTAAGTTACCAATGACTTCAAGAACAAATGAAAGAGTGTAAAAAGCAGGCTGGCAAAATGGACTGGTATGTAAAGGTGGAAAGACCTAGCTCAGTAAGCTGCCCTGGTGAGCCTGTTCGTGTGGTCTCTCACCTCGGCCCCGACCCCTGCTCTATCTCTCAAATTCATGCAAAATACTTAAATACCAAAGCTTGAAAGATAAAGATAGCTTAGGCAACTCTACAAAATGCTCTAAAATGAATCCTCTCAATCTAAACAGAAACAAATTCTAGATGCAAACAGTACTAAAAATCTTAACTGTGTCTGGAGCAATTTCAAAGTAGACCTAAATATCTTCTCTAAATATTGCTTTGTACATCTTTTATGTTGACTAGTTTACCAGTTACCAGATACGAAAACATAACAAGTAATTTAAGAAAGCAAATAATCTTCAACACCAAACAAAAGCACATATCTATCCTCAGTCCAGTTGCTTTAACTAAGCTTGTTCATGCTTCCAGCACAAACCAGGCATTTCTCTTTGTTTCTGTGAAGTAACTGATAGCAGTGGACACATTTACAAACATTATATACATATCTTGATCTAGAGACTTAACTGGGTTTTTATTGATTCCCAGATTGATTATCTATCAAGTAGTCAATCCCGTGTCTTGAGGATGTTCTCTTTCTCTACTCTGAAACCCCACAGTGGTTAGTTATTCTGTCCATCTTAGCACAGATTTGGGAGACCAGCACTTCACATAGGATATTAGTATCGACTTCATATAACCTGCTTTTCCAAATTTTAGTTGACACTTTTTTTTCTTTTTTAAATTTCAAACATCGTTGACTAAAGGTCAAGATATGGGAACCTCTGGTCTGGTTTTCACTGAAGACTGCAACCAATACATCTAAAGCAAAGGCCTGTATATTAAGAGCATGCTATGAAAACTAATTAAAGAATCTGCTAAGAAACTATGGTTAACTGTGAGAGCAGGTCACAGACATTTCAGAAACAACAAATGCTGAATGAGACAACTGTAATGTGTATATGTGTATGTATACATATGTATGTGTGCATATATTATATATATAATATATATAAAAGCTAACACTGAAATGAGATAATGGCCTGTGAAACTACTACCTGGTAACAACTATTTCTACTATCAATAAATGTGATTTTAAATATAAATTCTTATGTGGTAATACAATCTTAAAGGAAAGGTTAAGATCTAATTTTACCTAATAAATGAATACTGACTTCATAATGTTAAAAGGCAAGAATAACTGAAAAAAAAAGACCCTAAGGAAATCATATTAGTGTATGGCCCAACACATTTTTTACATGCATTCAAAATATTACTTCAATTGTTTGTTTTTTACCTCCTGTTGAAAACTAGTTCATGAATTATTTTACAGCAGCTTTTAAATTTCAGACACATGTATCTACTAAACTAGTAAGCTATACTAAATTAAACTTCACCATACTATCTTTTCTGACAGATGTTTCATAATTTGTTAAACAGATTTGTAACATCCTACAAATCTACAGAAATATATATATATATACACATACACACATATATACAATCTTAATATACATTTTATAAAGATATGACTTTTCTATGTGCTTAGATCCATTTAATCAAGAAGTGTATTAATACTGAATGTTTTGAATCACAAATATAAAGTTATTCAATAAACAACGAGCCATATAAAGCTATTGTATTCCAAAACTGAAATATGTCCATTGGAAGGCAAAAGAAGCCAGAAACACATACTCTCCCTCACCCACAAAAGAAAGGTAGGAAGGAACGAAGGAAGGGAGGAAGGGAGGGAGGGAGGGAAGAACAAAAATGAACATACACAAATTAGAATAAGTAACAGGCCAGCAGGAACCAAAAAATGAGATACTATGGAATACTAAGCATTCTGCAGAAAGACTACATTCAGGCACAAAGAGTTAAGATTGACTGAAACTTCCATCTGAATTTCTTCTCTAGACTCCCCCCCCCTCCCCCGCATACAAGGTATGTTCATGTGATCCTTCCTAAGCACTCTATCCTTCAAATATCTATTGTGATAGTTTAAATAAGAATGGCTCTTTAGGCTCACACACTTGAATGTTTAGTTCCTATTCCTTAGACTCTTTAGGAAGGATTAGGAGGTATGACCTTGTTGGAGAGGTGTGTCACTGGGGGTGGGCTTTGACATTCCAAAAGCACCACAGCAGGCCCAGAGTTCTCCCTGCTTAGGGCCTGGAGATAAGATGGAAGCTCAAGCACTATGCCTGCCTGCTTGCTGCCATACCCCCATCATGATGGTCATGAACTCACCCTCTGAAACCATGTAAGCAAGCCCCAATTAAATGCTCTCTTTTATAAATTCTCTTGGTCACAGCATCTCTGCACAGCAATAGCAGAGTAGAACTAAGGCTATTTATCAAAACTTTTTAATTCTGAACTTATGTGTACACTTAGTATCTGCTTCCTCCTCTGTACTTTAAGCTCTCTGGGGATAGTCAGTCACTGCTTGAGCCTTGGTGTCTAGCTAACACCTGCAATGCTTCCTTCTTTGAAAAGCTGTACTTGCTAGTTATGATTCAGAAGGTTTGGGTGAAGTCAGAAAATCAATTCTATTTAAGTTGCTATATAACTTCTCAAGATGACTTCAATATACAGCAGAGTTTCAAAACCTCTAGATCAGAGAATTGTTTTTCTTCCTGTGTACTGTTTAAAGACAACAGTTAGTTCTGTTGGTCATTTTCATGGATTCTGTCATTGGAATCTGAATGAAGAGATCTACTGCATTTTTAATCCTAATATAAATACTTTATATTACTCTCAGCTGCTGTTATTCTAGTCCAGTAAAACTTTAAAAACATGAAAAGGCTTACTAAAAATTCAATATAGTAAAGGTAGTATGATACTGGCCTATCAATTACTCTAAAGAGATGTACTTTACATGGATAAAAACTTAAGTGACAGGACGTGATTATTTAATTTTTGGCTATGATTTGAGATAATCAACCCAAGGTACAGCAAGGCAGCCTTGCTATACCTCACAACTGTATGTGCCAAACAAAACTAGAGATTTTGTGATACAGAATTAAAAGCTGTAATGGATTTCATGTTTACTCTTTGGCTCAACTGGTATTCTAAACAATCAATTTATATGAAGATTATATCTAAAAATATAAACTGTTCACAACAAAACAATTTATGGTGAGGAACAATACAATGTATGTAGGCTTTACCAGCCTAAGCTTGGTAATCCAGGATGACCTAGGTAGCAGCTGGATACCAAACCGCAAGGTTTCCAGCTAAATAAGAGTGCAGAGTATTTCTACAAGTCGAGAGGTTCCAAAGAAATGTCAGAAAAATGTATGCTAAAACATCATGAAAGGCCTGATTTAATATACTTGCATGCATACACAACTATACATATAAGTAATACTGCATGTGACAGTCAGCCAAATTGCTTCCACGCAGACCAGCACACATATGCATATTCAACATTTGAAAACTCTGGTTCTAGAACTTGAAATATATGTCATGTTTCAAGTCGCCCAGGCTGAACAATGAAGACAGAAAACACTTCCTCTACCACCACAGAAAGTTCTGTTTTTCTATACCCATCCTACTGAAAAGACTTAAAATCAGTTTTTCTATAGCTGTGCAGTACTGGATTCAGTTTTTTTCTAAGGGTTCTTGCAGCTCAAAACTTCTGTTATTTGAAAACATTCATAGCCATACTAACCTGAATATGCCTGACTTACTATTTTGAAGAAAAATGATCCACATCAACATATTCCTTAAATTATTTTTTTTGTACTTTTAATCTTCTAAGGCAGGCAAAAAGAAGTTTATACAACCTCAAGTAAATGCAGTGCAAGGACCAGAAGAATCCAGGGCTTTGGAATGCCTCTGGAAATTTAGTTTAAGATGCTTTAGAGATAGTTTAGCAGAAGAGTAAAGAGATCCAAGGAAAATTAAAATGTCCATAAGATAAATAGGAAAACTTTATGCACAGGTCAGTGTTCAAGAGCTTGCCTAACAATTACAAGGGCCTGGTTGGATTCCGGCAGTACAAAAAAGCAAGCCAAGCAATCAACACAGACAAAACTATAAGCATTCAGAGTCCTGGTCCATTACCATCACCAGGCTGCACATTCCACCAGAGTATAAATACTTGGTCTCTTTCACTGACAAACACAGTAACCATAAACCCAAATACCAACTTGTAAATGTAAAGAACAAGAATTATCACAAATTCCTTATCCATGACGCCTCAGAAGCACAATGCAAAGAAGCCTTACGATATAAGATGTTCAGAGCACATTTACTCACTCTACAAAGATCTGTACTAAATTCGCTATAAAACACAGGAGCAAGAAGTTCTGGCCAAATACACATGTAAATAAAACAAATCAATTCCAAACACACAAGAGAACACAGCCTATGAGGGAATGGAGAAAATAACAAAAGAAAACCAAAATATTAAGCATTCCTCTTTCACAGAGAAGCCCAATTACAAATCTCCAAAAGAAATCCTCTAATCCAGGTAGCTGTCCATTAGCCCTATGTGACGTGCCTGCCTTTTAAATCACACATCAATTTTTTATTAAGACTAGGAAGAAAATCAATTTTAAAAGGCATGCCTGCAAGCTACAATGAAGCCCTAACCCGTAAGAAAGGCCCAGGGATCACACTGCACGGCTAACTATGGATAACCACTTCAAGGACAACCCACTAAAGTTAGGCAAGCATGGATAGATCTCTTACCAAAAACAAATGACATTAAGAAAGAGAATTTGGTTTACACAAAATTCCTCAGGGGCAAACATTAAAAGTACTAAGTTTTTATGTTTTATATTTGACTTCATCTGTGGCCAAAGGGCACTAATAATTTTTGAAAGCCTAATACATGATATTAGTTTCTAATAGGTCATGTACATTTCACAATTTTGCCAATTATTTTCTCACACAACAGAGAAACTTTTCAACTCAACTTCACCACAAGCTTTCCATGTTTCAACATTTTAGGATGTCACAGCAGCTTACTATATGAGAATTCAAATGTGTAATTAAATAAACAAACTTAATTAACAGAAATTATTACCAAATGTAGTGGTCTTACAACAAAACTTCCCATTTGCTAAGGGCTAACTCATTGCCCTACTGCTGAAAACCATCTTAAATAGCCCTTCCTAACGGCACACTACTTACTGTTTAAAAAGGTAACGGAAAGGAAGTTTAGATTTTCAACTTGTCACTTGCAAAAAATATATTCTGCCACACAAATAAAGACTAAAGATTCGCAAAATTCAAACACATTAAAATTTTCACAAATCACTAGCAAATTTTCTGTTTCTTCTAAAAGCAAAGAGAAACAAAAATGGAATCAAATGAAATCTTGTTTCATGTATCATTATAATAAATGGCAATTACACAGACTAAATAAAGGTAGAAAAATATATATCTGATCTGAGTGTTCTTACTTAATGCTGATACACTGGTGGATACGACAAAAGGTTTCAAATATGAAGAGACGGGCATTTTCAATGAAGTCCTCAAGACAAGCCACCAAGAAGAAGTCATTCACAAGAACCTATATGCATAAAATAGATTATAAAATTAATGTTGTTGATGACTATTTTTAAAACTTGACTCACTTTGTCTACTTGATTGCTCTGTTCACTATAATATACCTAAAAACCCTACAGCATAGCAATTTCTAGAATATTGTTCATGTTTCAAATCCTTAATATTTTAAACAAGTAGTTATAAAATGATGGGAGAAAACCCCCAAAAAAGCCTCAGTGGCTCCTTATTTCATTGATGATCTGAAACAGCAGAGCAACTTCCTGACATGTTTTGTTTAGTCCATCATGCCCTAACTACTAAAAAGAAGAAATGGACTAAGGACATGAACTTTCTGCAACACAAGACAAACTGAGAAAACAGTGCAGGAATGGCTACTATTTCAAAGCCAGTAACAGTTAAAAGAGATTATTTCAACAGCAACGGTAATGATCACATGGTTATAAGAATACAAACTATCAAGATAGATTTTAGTTTTCCATGTTGACTAATATTTAAGAAATATCACAATATGTATTTCCATTCTTCCCCTTAGAGAAAGAAGATCCTAATTAAATTGTACACTTTTTCCCAAAATTTGATTTTAAAAAATGAAATTAGTTGAACATGGTGTCATACACCTACAATCCCAGCACTCAAGAACCTAAGGTACAAAGATCACGGGCCTAAGATCAGTTGAAGATAAATAACAAACTGTGCACTCAACCCTCACCTAACCCCAAAATATGTTGTGAATATGAGCTAATCAATTAATTAATTAACTAGATGTGGCAAAGCCCTGGATATGGCTCAGTGGGTAAAGCATAGCATGCAAGCATAAACCCTGGAACCCATGCAACGGTGAAAGGACAAACAAGCGCCACAAAGCTCTCTTCTAGCTTCCACGAGTGTGCCCACAAACACTACAAAAGTTCTTTAAAACTCAAACAAAACAAAACAAACGATAAAAGCAGGAGCAGAGCGTAATGATGCCGGCCTTTAATACCAGCTTATGAGAGGCAGAGGCAAGTAAATGGGTCTCTGTGAGTCCATTGACAGTTTGGTCTACATATCAAGTTCCAGATTTTCTCTGGAAGAACTTGTCAACTAAACAAAAGGAAAGATTGGATATAAAATCATAACTATAAAAATTTCTTGGTTTATAGGAAATGTTAAATATAATCGTTTAAAAATTTCTAAAAATAACTCCAAATGAGTCAAAGTTGTGATATGTATGTACGTATGAGCCAGATTAGAAAAACAGAATTAAGGAGACCCAGATGCATTCAAAACAACTGAGGCTTTAACTTCTGTAACCAACGGAGACAAACGCTAATTACATGACTTCATTCTACCAATAACCTGCCATTTAGCTTCTTTTTTAATTCAATTACTTCATACCACATCTAGAAACTTAAGAATGTAAACTGATTAGTAAAAATTCATACTTACCGATTCACATTCCCTCAGCTTTTTCTGAGCCCCATCAAAATCAAAGTTGACATATAAGCATTCAACAAATTCTGTAATTGGGTCTTTATATGTGTAAGACTCCTGTAAAATCAAGTCACATGTCCAGTTAGAGCTTGCTGAGCATTGTTTTGCACATTGCCTATTTAAAGTATCCCTACTTTCCAGTTCTCTTATCATTAATTCACAGCAAATAACCCACTGTCCTACTCTCTCAGCACCTAGGCAAACGCTTAGCCTAGGTAACACAGTAAGCCTGGAATACTGCCAAAGTCTCTAAACTGTCAGAATTCTTCAGAAGTTTTCAATTCTAATACCTAGTCTCCTTTAGTCAATAAACAATGAAGAACTTCTTCAGCTATGAAGATATAACCCTACTATAACAATCGCTCCCTTGTATAAATGCATTATTATGTTAAATAAAGAGTTCTTGGACTGTTTATGCTTGTTTTTCTGAGAAGCTCAATATAAATCTAACAGCAGTGGCTTCTGTCCACCTTAAGAAATCTTACTATATATTTTATTCCAAAGGTCACCATCTAGTTGTGCAGGTAACAGCTCCCCAAAACACCAAGAAGCAGCTCTAGCAAGCCAGAGTCTTTGGAAGAAAGCACCAATCACTTACGCCACACCTGTCAAAATGATACTGGGAATTTACAGAAGTAAACGCTCAGGGCTTGTCTCTCTTCTAACTTCATGTATACTTCCCTTCCACTTTTACATATTTTCACCTAAGACTCCAGAGTCTTACTTTAGAAGAGATCAAAACTAAGGTTTCAGCGCTTTAAGGTGTTTGGTTTTACCTGCTGAATAACTTTCACTAGGTCTTTCAGCACCTGCCGGCGTTTCCGAACGTCTTTGTTCGTTATGACGGCAGTAGTCAGATAGCGGAGAATATGTGGACACATCGTCTGGATTGCATTAAGGTACCTAACGTAAAAATACAATTACTTCATAGTCACTAAACTCCCACAATTTTCAATGTAAATAATTCAGTGTGAATTAAAGGAAACATCTGACTACATTGTTTAACCTAAGACTGCAAACATTTAAGAATACCTATTAAAAGGGAACAACCACCTACAAAACCAGCAGAATTCAATGGCAGGATGGGAATTGCACCACTACTGCCAAGAGTGAATTGGAAGACTCATTCATGAATCCAGTAAGTCCTTACTATTGTGGACTCGATGTTGGAAGGTCTCTAGATGTACTAGTAGTTTATCCCAAAAGCCCTGGAGACAGCTATGACTTAGACTCTCTCATCGGAACAGAGGAGAGACTTTGCATGTGCAGGTACTTTCACAGTCAGAACACTGGGCACGTACACAAACTAATTTTGCTGATGTAAAAGTAGGAACAATGAGGACATTATTAAAGTATTACATGGCCTGGATTAAATGTGTAGCAGTGGCAATCATGAAAAACAGGAATAGAGGTGACATAAATGTCAATGGGGTCTTTGCCATTAATTACCAAATCATGCTACTAGTGACGATGGACAACCTTCTTAAGTCACTGCATTAATCTACTAGTGACGATGGACAACCTTCTAAGTCACTGCATCACTCTACTAGTGACGTGTCTACTAGTGACGATGGACAACCTTCTAAGTCACTGCATCACTCTCTCTAACAACTTCCTCATACAGATCTAATACTAGTTGAGGACCTTCCCCACCAGGTATGATGTTCAGTTCAGAATTATGTCTGTGAAGATCATTTCTCAAAGCTATATATTCAAGTTCTAGAGTATCAATCCAGCGCCCATCAATAAAGTTGACTCCATAGAAACTGTTCTTCCAATTATAAACTTCTCAGAAGATGAAATTCCAGGAAGCTTTTAAATATTAACTTCCATGCTCTCCTAGACTATAACATGCACACATGCATACACACATGCAAGCGCACACACATCACTGTATTACATATTCCTACTGAATTCTTCAGGATTTTAGAATTTAATACCTACTAATCTGCAAATTTATCATATGATGCTAAACTTGCATTCTTTTCATACTCCTGTGAGCCACTTCCTTGGGATACCGTTTCTGTGACTACATGGCAGAAGCTGACAAAAATGATGTGAAGAGCTAGGATGATTACATAGGTACTTACATAAGAAAAGTCAAATTTCTAAACTATTCTAATGACAAAATTAAAATAAATCATTTGAGCGTATGTTTAAAAATATAAGTTAAGTAATGAGACAAATAGAATTCCTTCATTGGGGATAACTAACAGGGTTCAAATTGAGAAGTGCTTATAAAAACTGATGGCAATGAGTTGGGCATGACAGTGCACACCTGTAATGTCCATACTTGGGAGTGGGATGCAGAAAATCAGGTGTTCAAGTCATCCTTAGACACTAAAGTTCAAGGGCAGGGTAGGCTCAATGAGATCGTCTTTAAAAAAAAGTAAAAAATTTCTAAATTTATTACACATTTTAAAATGTTTATCGGTTAATGCTGACCTATAATAAAATTTTCAAATACTTAATATGGGGGGGTTGCAATGCCAGAGCTCAAACTCAGGGTCTCAGAAAAGCTATACAAAGATGTAGCTCTACCACTAAGCTAACACTTCCAATTCTTATATTTAGTTTCTAAAATCATTTTTCTTTCTAGATACTTTAACTACTGCTATCTACTGACAAGCATATGGGAATACTTTATTGCTTACATAATTCAATGAAATTATCTTGACATTGCTTCTTCACATGCAACTGCATTACAGATTCATCACTTCCAGTTGAAGTTAGTTGAATGTATTTAGAAACATGGGACTTTCCTTTGTGCTTATAATGAGGTCTATGACATTCTAGAAGTGCAATGTGAGTTTGAATGGATCAGTCACAGATCTGTGCAGCAAGAAGTTCTGCTACTTGTTTTAGCTTTGGACAGAACAGAAAACACACAAAGCTGCAAGGCCTGGCTTGTGATTCATATCATGCTGTCACTGAAATGACTTTACTAAAGCATAAATTTGACATGAAAGCACTGTTTTCCTTTGAAATCTCAGCCTGAATATTAGACTGCAGAAGTGAATCTCCAAGTCCTGCTGTGCATGATGACAGTAGCCCAAGGGCAGCTATAACTCAGAAAACTTCTACCTTTCGCAGACCAAGGCCCTGGTCCCACATCTTAGCAACCATTCTAGTTTCAAACAAGTTCATTTGTACTGGTTGTGTGTCTTTGGCTGCTGAAATAAAAAACAACTGAATCCCTGCTGGTAAATGGCTTTTCTTACTTGGCTAACAAAACAACTAATCAGAAACTCTTATTTATTTATTTGTTTGTTTGTTTATTTACACACACAGAGCCTTATATCTGTAAGAGTCAAATCTGTGGTATATATCTGTAAGTCAAAGAAGGATGATCACGTTTTAGGCAAGACTGAGGTACACAGAGAACCTCAGTAACAGTAAGAACTTTAAAAAGGTAAACAAAAAATAAATAAAAACAAAACTTCTGGCCAACACCACAATAGTGTAGTTAAAAAATTTACAATGCAGTGGGTAGATTTCTTATCAACTAAAGATAAACCAAAGGCAGGGACAGGATAAGTTGATACAAAAGGGACTCTTCCATGATATAACCTCTACCTTTTTTCCCTTCCAATAATTTAGCATAAGTCTTAATTCCTAACACTTGAATATATAGTCACCCATCAATATCAATAGGGGATTGGTTCCAAAATGCCATTGTGTGTCTAAATCTATGGATGCCTAAGTCCCTTATAAAATTATGGGCTACAGCTTGCATATACTCCTGTATAATTGAAATAAGCTCTAATTACCTATAACACCTAATAATATATAGTTTGTTTGTTGATGTGGGATTTCCCTCTGTATGCTGTGATTACCATTGATAAATATAGTTACTGCTATATTATTTATGGAATAATTACAAGAAAATACCAGTACATATTTGGTAAAAATGAAATTTTTCAGTTGGTTACAGATATGTAACCCACTAAAACAGAGGACCAGCTGTATGCAAGAAAACAGAGGCCCCTGTGACAATGCAAATTCTGATTTAATCCTCTGGATGAGCCCTGAGTCTTCATGGTATCTCACTGTTGGTCCAGAAATCATACTTTAAGAAGAATTTTGAAAGACGGGACTAGAGTTATCAAATAACTTACCTAACAGCTACAGGTGAGGTTTTTAATTATCAAGTACATATATACTACAATCAAACAAAATTGGCAGGTGAAAAATTTAGATAATCAAAAGCTAAAATTAAACAGTAATGTAACTTACTGTGGTTGGTAAAGGAAGAGATCAATAATATTATCACGGCCTTTTGGATGATTGAAAAAAACAAACAGAGACCAATGAATGAGCCACGTTCGCTGTTGAAGAGACTGGAGCGGAGAACTCACAGACTGAAGGATTAAGAAATGTATACACAGGAAATATTAGTATGTGAAAAACAGACAAGCAATAAACATATACAATCTCAAAACTGTAATTAGAACTAGACCGTAGTCCAAGGCGTATAGGAGCCAGGCATTATGATCAAGGTTTGACTCCTATCCTTTCCTCATGATCTTTGATGTTTCAAACTATTACATGTTATAATCACTTCAAAAGACATTGTATAAACAAGGGCAGAAGTAAACAGTCCTTAATTTGTGTAGGTGGGTGACATTAACGTGGGTCTAGCCATCATCTTCAGCAACAGCTCTCTACAGTAGGAGGCGTTTTCCACTGGCACAGTAAACAGGTGGAACAGCAACAGCAGATGTAAAGGGCTAAATCCTTTTCTCTAACAGTCAAACCAAGTGTGTCAGTCTTCAAAGTTAACAAGAGCAAATCAACTATGCTTTTTTGGTCAAGTCAAAACAGTAACAAAAACCCAAATATAAAAGATTGTTATGTTTTTCCCCTCTTAAGAAAGCAATGTTGTTCCATATCAGAAAACACAAGTACATAGAAATTTCAGAGAATCAATCCAGAACACATAACTCACGTTATTGTCTATGGTCTCTTTTAACCGAGTAAGGTCTTCCATGGCTGCATCCCAATTCTGCATTAAGATTTCAGAGGCCAATTTTCCCCAGAGTGAACTTAATGCATTTCTATCTGTTGCTGGAACCTGTAGAAACAATTAGTTATAGTCTCAATATTGTGCAGCAAGAATGTTGACTGAGGTTTATGTCCCACCTGGTCCCGTAGCCATTTAGTCCCGAAGAAACATCATTTACACTGTGTTTCTTTGAAACATGATCAAAAAGCCACTTGTTCCAATTTCTATCATTAAGTATACCCACAAAATGATCCATATATAAATGCGCACAATTGTTAGTAAGCTAAAACTGAAAGCAATCCAAATGTTTATGAATAGATTAAAACCTGAACAGAAGTACATGCACAGAATGGAATACCACTGAGCAGTAAGAATTCTGATAGCTGCTGTAACACAATCTCCAAACCTCGCTGATAAAGAACAGCCAGACACAAACATACATATTTTATTATTCCACATCAAAGTTTAAAAGAAGCAAAACCAGTCTGCAGGCACACAAAGCAGATCAATAATGTCCAGGACTAGGACTAGAGTACCATGACAAAGAGGACACAAGACATATTCTTGGGGATAGAGAAATGGGTCAGTGGTGAAGGGCACTTGTCCGAACAGAGGCCCCAGGTTCCATGCCCAACACCCACCTGGTGGCTGACCAACCATCTATAACTCTAGCTCCATGGGCTCTAATGCCCCCCTGGGTTTTTTTGTTGCTGATTAGTATTGTTATTTTTATACCTCTGTAGGGACTAGGCATTCACAAGGTGCAGTCACATTTAGACAAATACTCATACAAGTAAAATTTTTTGAAAATTCAGAAAAATATCTTTGTCAATTGGTAATGAGAAAGATGCATGCCAAAATTCATAGAAATTCAAAAACCATTTTATAAAGTTCCATAAAATTGCTATTATATAATGATTAAAACATTTCATCAGGAGCTAGAGATGGTTCAGTGGGTAGGGTACCAGCTGTTTATTTTAGGATCCCAACATCCACAAATCAAACCGCCTCTAAGCACAGTACTGGGATTAGGGAGGTGAGATACGCTGGGGTTTGTTAGTCTAGTTCCAGGTACAGGTAAAGACTGTCTCAAAGGAATAATGCAGAGTCATAGAGAATACCCAACCTTATTTTGGCCTTCAAATGCATGCAATAATCCTGAGTGCATATACTCACCCCATCCCACCTCTGACACACAATTTCATCAAGTCTGTAATGCTATCAAATTCAACATAACTTTGTCTCCCAACTCAATATATATTCCGATTAGAGACAGTGAGTATAGGCCATGCCTGGGAATCTGCATGAACTAGACACCTTTTAAAACTGACAGGACAGCAGGCAGAGTCAAAACTGGCAAATGCTCAGTGAGTCACTGTTACCCAAGCTGTCTGGGAACCATGGAAAGTAATTTTAAAGGGACTGATATGCCATTGACTGTTAACCTCAATACATCTTCAATTCTAATGGGGCGGTGGGGGGAGGGGGGACGACACAATCCTAAAAAATAGTAATCAGAAATGGTTCTGGTATTTTCAAATAACTTTTACTTTCAACAGTTGCTTAATGGTCATATTTTAGAGGTAGACCAAAGGCTCTAAAGTGAGAACAGATCCTTCCTTAATAAAAATTCAGTAACTTTCAAAACAAAAACATTCAAAAACGTCTACTAACTCTCCTGATTTCATTTTAATTAATACACTTTTGAAGCATAATGCAAAGAAGTTTCACATCCAAACGGTACATTCAACATATTATAAAAGTCACAAGTCTTTTAAAAATAAATCTAGGGTCACACAGCTTTAATTTATAAACACTGACCTACAATAGGTCATTTGGAGAGTCAAATTCTAATCTCAGCCCACAGTTACAATGGCTCTTTCATAGCTTATGTTTCCTTAACCATAGATTCAAGAGTAACCAACCACCAGGAAAAAAAAAATCTAGAAATGAAAAAAGTCTAATGCAAAAGAAATAACTAAATTAAAACATGTCATTCCAAACCCAAAGCAAGGCTTTTATTTTTACTATTAAACTTTCAAATAAACACCTACAATTTTTAATGGCAGTATGTAAATCATCTGTTCTTCCTTTGCACTAGGTAACAATGTGCCAAAAGAAAACAGCTTGTACCCAGCTCCAATCTTTTTATGTTATGAAATGAACAAAATAAAATTCTGCATAAATTCTAAGAAAGACAATTTCCATTTGCTGCTTCTATTATTTGAATTCCAACATAAGATTTCTTAGGAATAATGCGAAGGTATATAGTTGAATGTTTTTAAAGACAGAGTATTACGTGTCATGATTTTTAAAGTAAATATTAAAACTCCCAGTTATAAAGCATGCATCTATTAATTATAGAAATTATTAGGCTAATTATTAAGCTGCACTCCATGAACATGACACTCACAGAACTAGAATGTGTTCTAAGTGGTGGAATAAAAGCTTTTTGTATAACTTCAGCAAGTTTGCAACCCCTCGGTTCGTGTGCACTGCGCTGGCTCAACTCCATCTCATTCCAGTTGGCTCTTCACAGCAACCTGCTTTCAAGTGTGGATATACTAGAAGAGTTTCAATATCTGGATTTCCAGCAGTTACCTTAAGTTTCCATGTCTTAAGAAAATGGCACGTTCACTCACTGACCAGCAACAATAAATTTACTGTGCTGGAACTCTAACACGACATTAAATCTTCATTCTCAAAATTCACTCCCACAAGTAACAGATGATATGAATAACCGGCTCTTTTCATGGACCTGTAATCATACCAGGCTTCTGGTTTTACAACCCTAGCTTAAGCTGTTTATATTCTCAAGGTAATCAACTTTTGCTCTCTTCAATCCCTGCTAACATTCAAGGTAAAAGCGATGGAATTTTTTGATAAGTCACTTCACGGTCAACATCAATGATTACCTTCAGTGCACTTGCAAGCTAATCACAGCTTATCCGTAAATGAACTCATTTACACAAATGGGAGAATGAGCAAACAATGTTTTAAATCAAGCTTGGCAGAAAAGATTTGTTTCCTTGAAGGAAGGACAGTAGGTAGTCTAGAGACTGTCCCATACAACTGCAGTGTAGGAGAAATCTGAATAAATGACGATCATCTGCCTCTTTAACTACCCCAAACAGGAAACCTGAATTTCATGGAAGGCACCAGAGATGGCATGCTCCAAATGTTTTCTTTGTGACATATAAAACTAGAAGAAAAATAGCAAAAGAAAATAAAGAAATCTAAGTCACTGACTTAAGCAGGACTTTCTCTAATTTCTAGGATTAACTAAAGAAACCACAGGCTTGGGTACTGGTCTATTAATCCACAGTGAGTCCCAATTATAACTTCCTCGATAAAAGGCTAGATAAGTGGAGCACTTTGATTACTTTCAAGAGTACCTATTATAGCGACTACCTAAATAGAAGACAGAATGAGAAAACCTGCTAAGTCGAAGCTTGGGTTTTAATCAGGCTTCATACCAGGCTGTGTTCCCTCTGCAAAAGCACACAATCTAGGAAGTGACTGAGCAGACTACAATGCCAGTTAGTAGCTGCTCAAACTTCTCCACACCTCCATGTAAAGAAGAAATCACTTAACCTTTACCTTTTATTAGTTGAAATGGGTAAATAAAAATTAGGTAAACATTAAAGCACATTTAAAAAAATACAGGATCACAGTTGTTCAGAACAAGGAACAGATTAGGTACATTTATTAAATCTGTGTCATTCGCTCTGTTGACAGTACCATAATAAATCCATGATAGGACAGAATTTTGCTAACACTAAAATTCACATACATTAATGATTTCCTATTTTTGGATTTCAAGGCCAAATTAAAGCTCCCTCCAAATTTGTTTTTAAATTGTATTCATCATTATTGCAGGCATACATGTGTGCATGGGTGCAGGCTGCCACAGAGTAAGTGTGGAAGTCAGAGGACAGCTTTGCAGAGTGGTTTTCTCTATACACCCTGATGTAGATTCTGGAATCAAACTGAGGTCTCCAAGTTTGTACTCCAAGAATGTTTACTTCCATCCTACCTTGGCAGCCCTCCCTCCAAATTCTGAGGCTCTATTATGGTTTTCTATTTGGGTTTTGCTGTGAAGGATCTTCTCATTTTTCTTTCTTTCTTCCTTTCTTTCTCTTTCCTTCCTTTCTTCTGTTTTTAAACCTAAACTACCTTTCTCCTTTGCCAATGACTGTTTTAAAATTTAACAGACTCAACAAATTTTTTTGAGGAACCAGGAAAAGTTCTAGAAGCAGAGTAAAAGGAAAAGAAAAACACAGAGGTACTTACCAAAACTCTAAAGAAGTAAAGATACTCTGCAGCTCCTGAGTAATTCCCACACTCGTACTGGAATTTGGCATATCTGTAAAGTGTATCTAAATATTCTTGCCTAAACTGGGGGGAGGGGGAGAAATTTCCATAGTTAAGTTGCAAAATTCCATTCATTTAACTCTTTTAGATGAACAATTGCCACCAATAAACCCTAATCAGAGAAATACTTGATTGCATGTACATATGTGTATGCATGAAACTATAATTTAATGTTGTTCTTACCTCAGAGTTCTGAACTGCACTGATAGCAATTTTACTAAAAGTATAAACAAACGAACTACAGCTGACATCTGGTGTAAGCCCACTAAGTTGACTAAACTAACTACCAAGCACATGGACACCTCCAACGTTGTTAACAAAAATACAGACAATAGAACTCTTTTTTTTTT